>ML978711.1:1103053-1345232 GCA_010015785.1 Saccharata proteae CBS 121410 | reverse complement strand
CAACGCCACCATCAGCGTGATTGCTCAGAGCACGCCTGGTGCCGGCTACAGCACTCCCGTGAGCTCAGTCATTGGTGCTTCTACCGTTCCCGCCGCCTCTACCCCCGGATCCAACGCCACCATCAGCGTGATTGCTCAGAGCACGCCTGGTGCCGGGTACAGCACTCCCGTGGGCTCAGTCATCGGTGCTTCGACCGTTTCCGCCGCCTCTACCCCGGGATTCAACGCCACCATCAGCGTGATTGCTCAGAGTACCCCCGGCGCCAGCTACAGCACCCCTGCCAACACTCCTTCCAGTGTCGGTAACGCTCCTAACGTCACAATCACCTACACCGTGACTCCAACTGCGCCCAACGGCAGCCCGCTTCCTCCCACCGTCGTCACCTCTGGTGTCATGGGTGTCTCGACTCCTGCTGCTGCCTCATCTTCAGTATCTGCTGCTGGTATTCCTAGCTCGCCAAGCTACGGGTCACCCTCAGTATCTGCTGCTGGTACCCCCGGGTCCGGATCCTCTTCCATCTCTGCTAGTAGCTCCGGTAGCAATGTGACTGTCACCTATACGATCACACCCACTGCGCCCAACGGTACCCCTCTGCCGCCCACCATCGTCACGTCTGGTGTTATGGGTGTCTCGACTCCCGCTGCTGCCTCATCTTCAGTGTCCGCTGCTGGTACTCCTGGCTCGCCAAGCTACGGCTCACCTTCAGTATCTGTTGCCGGTACCCCCGTGGCCGGATCCTCTTCGGTCTCTGCTGGTAGCTCCGCTAGTAACGCGACTGTCACCTCGGGTGTCATGGGCGTGTCGACCGGGTCCGTGCAGACCGTGACTTACACCATGACCCCGACCGCTCCCAACGGCTCTCCCATGGCTCCCAGTGTCGCCACTACCGTCGTTCCCGGCAATGTAACCAGTCCTGCCGCTGGCACTCCGACTGTTTCCATTGCCGGCGGTACCACTGCGGCCCCTGTCACTATCGGCTACACTACCTCGATTGTGTACACGACCAACTTTGTCACTGTGACTTCGTGCGCTCCCACTGTGACTGAGTAAGTTAATCCATCCTCTTGACCCTATCGTGTACTGACTTGAACAGCTGCCCCGCCACTGAGGCTTCCACCGTCACCATGACCAGCGTCGTGCCCGCCTACACCACAGTCTGCCCCGTCACTGCCACTGAGCCCGGTTCCGCCGCCATCTCCGCCGCAGCCACCGAAGCCCCCGCTCCTCCCAGCGGCGGCTACAACGGCGGACAGACCGTCGTCGTCACCACCGTCATGGCCCCCACGACTCTCCAAACCGCAACTCGCACCGTCGAGCCCAGCATCCCGTCCGTCGAGCCCACGAGCAAGCCGCCTGCGCCCCCATCTGCCAACGACTCCCACTGGTGGTCTGACTACCAGTCTTGGCTTAAGAAGATCATGGCTTGGCTCACCAAGAATGACCAGGGTAAGAAGAATTAAATGCCTGACACATGTATTCCCTCGTATCGATGAACGCTACCCATGCTTCTTGACAATTTCAGATGATCTTTCTAAGCGAAGCTTTTGATGGTTGGCCCATGACATTCATGCCTTCTGGGATCTCGTTAATGTCATTTTCATTGTCAAGACTACCTGGTCGCGCTGAGGGGAGGTCCTTTTGTCTCAATGGTTGCTGCCTTCTGACTGGTGCTTTTCCATTTGGCAATCGTGTGTTTTTGTGCTGATGTTAAAAGATGCATATTTTCATGATGAAGCGGTATAACCCGTTACGTTTTCACCTTGTTCATGTGTATGATTTACTAGAATTTGAAAGCAAATTGTTCGACCCATCAAACCATCCTCGGGGTCCGTTCATACTGTGATGCCCATTGGTACTCCGTGAGAGTTAAAAATCCGTCATTCTGCTGCTGAGTCTGCAAGAGAACATTGAGGATCAGCCTAGTGTCGGCAAAGCATGCAACCACTAAGGTTCTTTATCAATCAAGCTCAAATCGGATTGCGGCAGCGTCTCCGCAGCAAATTGCGGAGACTGGCTGGCCTACGTATCGTCCCATCCACCCCTCCACGCCAAGTGTGCTAGGTGGGTACTCTTACAAACCCGGGGTCTTATACACAGCGAGCTCCGAGAGCGCGTGGAGGGGATCTGGACTTCAATTGAGGAGTCAGATCGAGAGCCTACTTATGTCTTGTTGCTGTTCTTTTATCTCACATGCAGACCATGATAAGTCGAGAAAACGGAAGGTCTATCTGAACACTGATATACACATCGACATCCAAGCCTTTTTTGATATAATTCGATTTACCTCGGTCGTCCTCGCAACAATGAGCAACACGCTTTACGTCCCCTCTACGGCCAAAGTCGCCTTCGTCAGCGGCGCAAACGGTATCTCAATAGAGAGTAATGAAATAGTGACTTGGTGTTGAAGATCGAGTCTCCGGGTAGCGGTCTAGTTTCGCCGTGTTGTCTCCGTGATCCTCGGCCCGCAGTTCAGCCCCGCCTCCGCAATCCCGCTCTCCACGTTTCGTTGGCCCGCCGCTTGCCGTCACTAAGCAACGCCCAACATGTGAAGCTCCCAAACCGCCCAGGAAAAAGCAACACCATCTGCACCTCCCAGCTTCCCTTGACATTGATATCGCTGCTCAGATCCTCACCATGCATTCCTCCGCCCTTCGTTTTTCTTCTGCTTCCTCTCTACGCGTGCTCCCCTGCTCGGGACAGAGCATTGCGTCATCTCGGCTGCGGCTATTCAGCACATCGAGACGCTCTCAGCAAGAAGTCCGCGATGCATACATTCTCAGTGCATCGAGGACACCAGTCGGTGTTGTATGCTTCTTCTCCTCTGTCCCAATACTTCACACACTAACATCTGTCAGTTCAATGGCGCTTTCACCACCGTGCCCGCGCCTCGCCTCGGTGCCGTTGCTATAAAGTCTGCTCTCGAGAAATCGACAGTCCCCCACGACCAAATCACGCATGTATACATGGGTCAAGTGCTGCAAGGCGGTGCCGGGCAAGCCCCTGCCCGCCAAGCCAGCATGTTTGCATCTCTTCCCTCCTCCTGCGAAGCCACGACCATAAACAAGGTCTGCGCCTCCGGCCTCAAAGCCGTGACCCTCGGCGCCGCAGAGATACAACTCGGCCACACCGAAGCGCTCGTTGCAGGCGGAATGGAAAACATGAGTAGGGTGCCATACTACCTGCAACGAGCGTCACAGCAGCCTCCCTTTGGCGAGCAAAAGCTGGCAGACGGCCTCATCGCCGACGGCCTCTGGGACGTCTACAACCAAATCCACATGGGCAACTGCGCCGAAAACACAGCCAAGAAATACAAAATCACCCGCGAAGAACAGGACGAATTCGCCATCCTATCCTACAAGCGCGCCCAAGAAGCCTGGGCCCAAGGTCTCTTCGCCGACGAAATCGCCCCCGTGACCGTGTCCGGCAAGAAAGGCGACACCGTCGTCTCAGAAGACGAAGGCTACAACCGTCTCAAACTCGACAAAGTGAAAAGTCTCAAACCGGCATTTGACCGCTCACCCGCCGGCTCCATCACCGCGGCAAACAGCTCCTCCTTCAACGACGGCGCCTCCGCCCTCGTCCTCGGCTCCAAAGCCACTGCCCAGGCTCACGGAAAAGACTCCCGCGTCCTAGCTCGCATAATTTCTTACGCCGACGCCGCCGTCGACCCCATTGATTTCCCTGTCGCTCCCGCAAAGGTCGTGCCCATCGTTCTCGAGAAAGCTGGTCTTTCCAACAAAGACATCGCCGTCTGGGAGTTCAACGAGGCGTTCGCCGCGGTTATCAAAGCCAACGCGAAGATTTTGGGTCTCGGGACCGAAAACGTGAATCCGAGGGGTGGTGCCATTGCGCTGGGTCATGCGTTGGGGAGCTCCGGGAGTAGGATTTTGGTTACTTTGCTGCATCAGTTGAAGGAGGGGGAGTACGGGTGCGCGGCTATCTGTAATGGAGGCGGGGCGACGACGGGGATCGTGGTGCAGAGGGTTGGGTTTGGGGATTTGTAGGTGGTCATTTCAACGAATCAGGCCGGACTGATTGGCTGTGGAACTTGAAATCAATTCATGTTGGGTGTTTCTAGATGGGCATCATATCACGGGTGGTTTTGTTCGTCTGATGGAATTTCGTCCATTCGTACATGCCCTAGCTGACATCTTATGCTGCCGATCTGTGGTGCCACATCCCACTTGGAAACTATGAAGTGACCCAAGCCAGAATTGTGCGCGCGTTTGCTTTCTGCTACCATGCTGCTCACGGCATGTAAGTGGGAATGATTTGCGACCAGTTTTCGGTCTTGTAAGTGATTTTGAGGGGCGACCTTCACTGTGTTCCTTTTCTTGACTTATCCGTATTTGCTGTAGTAGATAACAGTCAATTAATTTGTTCTCGTGCTTAAGGTTCTACATCACTTGAGATTACTTGTATGGTTAGCCTCACAACTTGGACCCAAGACATCTTTGATTCACGACCCATGGCTGAGAGGGTACTGTAGCCTTATTCTTTCATTGTGTCCGCCACTCTTCTGCCTTGCCATGAACTGAGGCAAGAATCGCAAGATGATCTCTATTCTCAGCATTCAAGCTTTGCCTGTGTGTCCAAATCCAATCCCCTATCCAACATGAACCGCTGAACTCCCCTTTTCCACATTCTCCATACCACCAGAGACCTTGACAGGGATGAAAATCTATCTGGTCGACAAACGGATGAATGCGACTGTTTGGCTTTCAAGATCCACCTCGTAGCGAACCCCATCTTCGCGCCACGCCTCGGTATCGGTGGAGCCTCTAGCGATCCACTTCCGTTCGTCCGTGGAGACG
The DNA here is from genome assembly GCA_010015785.1 of Saccharata proteae CBS 121410. Classification (NCBI taxonomy): domain Eukaryota; kingdom Fungi; phylum Ascomycota; class Dothideomycetes; order Botryosphaeriales; family Saccharataceae; genus Saccharata; species Saccharata proteae. The sequence continues at coordinate 1,340,417 of ML978711.1, read as the reverse complement.
ACGGTGAAGCAGGACTTGAGCTCCTCTCGCATCACTCTATCCCGAATATGAAGTGCAGCCAACTTAGTCCATGGTATGATTTGATCATACCCGGTCCAGTCCTCATGAATCACTAGCTTGATTATGTTGAAGTAGTGGCAGGCGAGCGGCTTTTTGAGCCAGAGACAGAGTTCGGGATTATCGAAGGGGGACGCAACGTCATCCAGTTTGGGGTAGAGAGTGACGTTGACCGTCAGACTGTCAAGATGCCCCATCTTCTCAGCCAGGTATTTCCCCAGATAGGGTGGGCTCGCGCCAATACCCATCTTGTCGTGAGCAAGTTGGAGGAGATTGGTGGAGTTGCTGGAGAGTTCGAGGTTCTTGATGCTCTTACCGATCGTCTCAGGGAGGGTTTCAAGGAACTGATGGACCCGTTGAAAAGGCATGTCCAGCTTGACGGTACTGAACATTTTAGGGCACCCAAGACGGTACTCGAGCTGGTTGGCATAGATCAAGCCGTAAGCAAGCCTGGGCGAGATCTTGAAGCCGGAGAAGTCTTTCTCTGCGCTGCATGAGACTGTGACGCCGTCGGGGCACTCGAGGGTGTAGCCGCGAATCATGTCCATGATTTCAGTTGGAAGACCGCGGTAAGGCTGGTTGTATGAGGATTTGAAGAGTTGAGTGGATGCGGGTTGTCCTTGCTTGTGACGAGACGAGAGGCGCTGTTGAACGTCGTCGGCGCAGAATTGGAGCATGTCTTCGGGCTGGGCGGCGGCGGCGAGAGCCTCAGATGGTCCGACGACTTCTTCCGCGTATTCGAGAGACCGAGGCATCTTATTTCGTGTGTATGTGGGAAGCTTGTTATGGTGAGGTAGGTGGGCTTGATGTAAGTCGACTGGAAATTGCGGTCGATGTTGGGAGCCAGGAGTTTGCCCAAGGGGGCTTTTACTTCGAGTCAAGGATTGGAAGGTGGTGTGTTCGAGCAATGGAGAAAGAGGTGGGCGCAGTATAAATATGACTTTGAAATTACAGTAGTGCATGTACGTCATCACGGCCTGCCGTTTGTCGAGCGCTCGGGACCCACTGAAAATACTGAAGGTAAGCCAAGTGATCATAACACGCACTGTCGCATTCATTGATGGGCACTGTCTACCTGGACTGCGACCTCTTCCGATATTTTCACATCTTCGCCTCCATCTGCTCCCTGGAGCTCAAGCTGACTGGAGGTCTTCTGATTGCAAACCACTGTAAGCTAATAAAGTTCTAGGAAGGACCAATACTGCCGCTCAACCTCAGTACCTGTGCTCGTATCAACGCGGCTTTGGACGGCATTCTTCCACCATTGCTGGCGATACTTGTTCCTTAATGCGAGTAATTTCGAGTATCGAGTCCTCTCCATGATCGTTGCAAGCAAAGGTGTATCCCATTTCGCGCCACACATCAATATCGCTGAACCGTTCACGGACCTTCTCGTATCCAGCTCGACACTGCCAAAGAACTCGATGGCACCAAAATAGAACGACTTTCCAGTTCGCTTTCTTGTGGCCCGACTCCCATCTCAGGAATATGAGTTTCACTGTTTTGAACCTTCCCCAAGTCCGATAAAAGAAGAGACAATCATTGTATGCATCTTTAAAAGACCAAAAATTGGTATAAGTAGTGCTTCTGGTCCAAGCGATTGTACATAAGCTCAAGCTCAGAAAGATTAATACCGGAGACTGTGATTGTAAGCATGTCCAGGTGTGGTACAGTGCAGAATAGATGCCCGTAGGTCGCTTCTATCTGCCTCCGGCTGTCCTCCAAGGGATACGTTAGGTAAAGACAGGGCCACTCCATTGACAACCAGTAGGCGCGTGGAAGTGTCAGATATCTGATCTTCTGTCGCGTCTTCTCCGGCAAAACTAGCAGGAACTGTAAGGCTCTATCCAACGGAACATCAAGGATGAACGTATTTAGACCGTAGAGAATGGAACTCCCAAGCTCACTTTCAAGCTTGTTGACGGCAAGAAGACCGTGTGCGATAAGGGAGGAGCCTTTGAATCGTTGTATGTATTGGTGATGTCGCGAGCCTACAGATGTTCGAGAGGACTGGCATTCAGGAATGTCGACCAATTCGATTTTGATACCCTCCGGAGCTAGTAGCGCATATTCCCGTATCTTATCCATCAGCTCTTTGGGTAGTCCACGGTACGGAAGGTGGTATGATGACCGAGGTTTGATATTCGCACAAGGGGCAACATCTTCGGCGTACGATGGGTCTGTGTGGCACGACTGCAGGCGTTGCCTGAAGAAGTCTGCGCAAAACCCAAGTGTGTTGGCTGGCTTAGCCTCAGCGTATGCAGAAATTAGGGCACTGATTTCCCCATCGAGAACAGAAGCAGTTGGGTTGTGAGGAGCTACAGAGCCAAGATCATTTGCGTACGTGGTACCAGATCTGAGTCTTTTCCGTGTAGACATTTTCGTTGGAGCTGTAGTGCTGTCCGATTTTCAATGTCCTGGGTTGATCAAAACTTGCAGGTCATGCACATGAGATGAATCTATAGGGATTGCGGTCCTAGATATCTAGGTGTCTGCGCTTATGAGTAAATCGCATGGAACTGTCAATCAGGTAACGTATACCTACTAGGGGCGTGGGGGCATACAAACTTCGAGCAATCCGTCTCGCTTTGTGACCCAGATTTCGTAATGACAAACCTGGATCTAACAAGTGTGTTGCAAACAGAAGCTCAGAACCTTACTATCAGACCAGCAATGCGCATGAAACGGATGGAAAAGACGTTTTTCAGGCTATGGAGATGAATTAATGGTGAAATCATACCTACATGGAAAGGAATCAAAAGCTGACTCAGCTACAGCGCGGCCGGAAACCGCGCACTGGACTGATGGCTGTTCTGAATAATACGAAGTTACTGCCCGTCAGCTGGAGCAGATATGTAAAGCTTTTCGCCTGTTTTATTGCACGTCATAGATACCACCTCAATACATGTCCTAATTAGAAATAATGAGAACAGCTAGATTACAGGAGATTTTCTACACACGAAGCCTGTTGAAGCATGCGTGAGAGACGAAAAGACCGTAAGGAAAAGAGGTCAAATGACGCGCCAATGAAAATAGTATATCAGATGACCAAATATCTTCCATATGTTTCAGTGCGCTTTTCAAACAACACTTCCAGTATATACCCCGACTAGAACTAATAAGAACAGCCTAACAATAGGAAATTTACCACATACAGAGTATCTAGTAAAGCAAGCGTACAATGATCATGAACACTGCAAAGAAAACAACACTGAATGACGCGCTAACGAAAGCAAGTCGAAATGCTAATCGCTTGACAGAAAACTCTCCCAACAAATACGCGAACTAGAAATAATAAAACACCTAGAAAACAGGAGACTCGCCATACGCGGAGTTTGCTGCCAAGCAAGCCTGCGATGGACAAAAAGACCGCGAATTAAAGAAACAAATAGCATACCGACGAAAGGATTCAGGATAGCTAAACACGTCCTACTCGCATTGTTGTCCTTTGTCAACATGGCTCCCATTCCATACACTACACTATGGACAAGATGGAAACAATTATAACAGCTAGACAGAGCCTCGACTGCAGAAAGTCACAGCATAAACATCGTAGTATGCTACTAATTTGATCCGAGTCTCTTCACTATGTAAATCGCGACAAACTAGACATACGTACCTGCTAACGTATGAGGAAGCGCACTAGTCTTCTAATAGAGAGGTGCAAACTAATTCAGAATTTAGCCATCCATGACTCCTATTAACTGACATGAGTAACATAGGGGTATAGGATAGATCGGAAGGGTTAGTAGTCTAGGATATCCAACACAAGACCCCTAACGTAAGGAGAAAGCTCTTCTCGCACGAGAAACCTCCGCGGAGGAGTACGGAGACCTCTAGATCGATCTACAGAGAACGAACTAGCTTGTTCGAGATTCTCCTTTTCGTCTAGACATAGTGAGCTCGATTAGGTGATATTCCCCTTTACGCGTCCCTCTGCGAATAATAGATATGGGCCTGATACTATATAACGACCTGACTATACTAATACTACTACCTTCCCCCTCTCCTTAACTATACGGTCGCTACCACCGTTACCGATCTCAAAATGGAGCAGCGTGATTGGGATTCTCGGCTTCGTGTGGAGTTGGTTGGCTCGATTGGCTTAATGGTGGGTGACGTCCCTTCGCGCGTGCGTCTGGGATTGGGAGATTTGCGCAGAGTATGCATGCGTTTGCGAGAGTATGATTGTGCTACAGATCCAAAGCCACAGCAGGAACGGAGAAGAAACGCGGAAACAACCAGACGCCTTGTCCAGATCGGTAGCTCGGATGAAGGGCACCAACCTCACCCCAACTCCTCTCCCTCCTCTGTTCGCCGCTCTCGTCTTCTGCTCTCCCACCTCTCCATACCCCGCTCAGCCCAAATACTCCCCGCCAGTCTCCCTGTGCACGACATCGAAAAGCGGCTTTGCGCTAAACCAGCCCGCCAACGCGCTCCCCACCGCCTTGTGCGTAAACTCGGCGTCGGCGCTCTCAATCTTCTTCGTCTCGATGCCCCTCCCGCCAGCGGCGGCATCAGCCATCAGCTGGGCCTGACAGCACTTCTCGAGACTGACGAACCAAAACACGGCCTCCTCGACGGTGCGGCCGACGGTCAACAAGCCGTGGTTCTGCAGCAGCGCGGCTTTCTTGTCGCCGAGGCAGGTGGCGATGTTCTGGCCCTCTTCGGCGGCGAGGACGACGCCGTTGAACGCCTCGTACACGACGTGGTCGTTGTAGAAGGCGCACGCGTCTTGGGTGATGATGTCGAGGGGTTTGCCCAGCGCGCAGTAGGCGCGGCCGTGGATGGAGTGGCTGTGCGCGGCGGCTGTGACGTCGGGTCTGGCGCGGTGGATGGCGCTGTGGATCATGAAGGCGGCTGTGTTGAGCAGCCGGTTTGGGCCGCCGTCAATCACGTTGCCGGTCTCGTCCACCAGGATTAGGTCAGAGGCTTTGATGAGCGAGAAGGCGAGCCCGAACGGGTTGACCCAGAAGTGGTGCGGGTTCAGCGGGTCGCGGACGGTGATGTGGCCTGCGACGCCTTCGTCGAAGGAGTATTTGCCGAAGATGCGGAAGGAGAGGGCCAGCCGCTCTTTCAGGTGTTTGCGCTCCGCGTGCTTGTCGGTGAAGGTGGGGGGTGAGGGGAATTTGAGGGCTTGGGGTGCGGCCTTGGAGGCGGAGAGGCCGGGTTCTTGGGGGGCGATGGCGGTGGGTTTGGTGTCTGAGGTGTCGGAGGTGTCGGAGGTTGCGATTGGGGGTGTCATGGTGGGATAGAGTGTTCAGAGACCTTTCCTGATGTCGTTGGAGACGGTTTGTTTGGGGTAACTGGAGTTACTGGAATTTGTGTTTGGAGAGCGGAGCTGGGGATGGCGACAGGAGGTTTATGTACGGCCTGAATGCTGAGTGGCGAGCTGGACGGTCCTAGGGAAGGCATCGGGGCTACGTGCGAGTGTTGTCCGGGTAGGTCGGTTGAGAGATCGTCGTGGGTTCGTACCGTAACGTTAGTGCGGGGACGTGGGGAAGCTGGTCTAGCCTGGTGAGGATTTAGGTTGTCGACGTCTGCTACAAGAGAGGACCATAACTTACACCACCGGGCTGTGGATAAGTTGGAGTAGACGTTAGTAAGAAAGTAAAAGTGTGCGAAGTTGACAAGTTGACAGCTCCATCAACAGCAAAATCCTGCAAGCCAGAAGGACAGTGTCCATCTCAGCATCACCAAACCTGGCCGGTCGCGCAGATACCCCATCACTGCCTATCTGGGCGTGGTGATGTCCGTGGCACGCAACCGATGGTGCCGGTCTCACAGCCAGCAGCCATGGCTTCGACCACAAGCCGCGACTGGCTGGCGTCCTCCTTGGTTGAAGTACGAGTAGAGGGACGTCTGGTCAACGCCGCACTTGGTCCTCGGTGATCTTTTGGATCGGAAGGATGCTGGAATGCCGTGTGTTCAGCCGGGCGAATACGGCGTCCCGTGTGTTTCGCGATAATGTTAAGGCTGGCTATGGTTGATGGCTTGCGATAGCCTTCTGGAAGTTGATTGCTTCAACACAGGCTGCTGGCAGGGCATGTTGTTTGGAATAGGAACGACATGATGAACCTATCAAGAGGGCGCAATTCCTCAGCAAACATCTTTTCTCATCGTCGCACTGGCTCGTGTTGTCTCTTGTCCGATAGTGCGAGTCAGCCTGACTAACCGCGCTAGTCTCGACATCTCGCGCCCTTTTGCGTCCGGAAAGGGTAACCCATGACTCCACATGTCAATTGGTGTCCCAGCACAACTTTCTGCCAACCACCTCCCCTCCACGCTCTTTTAATATCGCACCAAAGGCCCCAGGTCGTCAAAGGGCGCATTCGTCCCGTATCTCTCCACCCGCTGCTGTTGCTTGCTTGACCCGCTCTGCTGGGATTCCGTTGCCGTGGCCGAGATGGACTCAACAGGTGCCGTCGCCGATATGGCTGACTACTTTGATTTTGACGAGGCTGCCATGCCCGAGGATGGTGTTTCGATGGACGTTGTTGATCGGGTTCCCGGGTCAAAGGTTGGGACCTGTCTGTTGCATCCTCATGATGATGGGTGAGCCTTTTTCTTGTGTCGTCGTTTCTGCGAGTCACTTGCTCAGTCTACAGCACCGGCTATCATGGCCATCGTCCAGCAATTGAGCGGAACTCACTACAGAACCCCCATTTCAATCCATTTTTGATATATTGCATGCTTACAATCAAACAGATGTCTCTGCAATGGCTCCGGAATGGGAGAACTCAGCATCGCCGAGCCCGAGTTCGACAACAGGGAGCCGTGCCAACTCAACCACCTCAACAACGACTGGACCATGAACTTCTCCAACTACATCTCACGATACCAGAAACCAGACGACGCGTGCAACTACTGCGCCTCGAAGCAGCTCGAATGCTTCATGACTTTCGAGGGCCAGACTGGCTGCTCCCCTTGCAATGCCCTGTTCAGATCGTGCAGCTTTGCGAAGCCTGATCAGACCGAACAGCGCCAGACGAGACCGAAGAATATTCTTGACACCCTGTCCATGGTGGAAGAAGACGAAGCGTGCCCTTTCGGCCAGATGACCGGCACCAAGACTCTGGTCGGCATAAAGACAGACGACGACCGCGCCGGCCGCAAGAGTGGAATCAGGTTCTCTCGTGCCGCCGTGAAGTCTCTTACCGATTGGATAGTCTCCCACAGCGAGCACCCGTACCCGACCGAGCAGGAGAAGGAGAACCTGGGCCGCCGGACCGGCCTGAACGAGACGCAAATCAACAACTGGCTTGCCAACGCCCGCCGAAGGAAGAAGCATGTGCCCAAGCGAGCCCCTCCGCCCAGCATCAGCAGCTCCAGACCCATCGACATTCCCTCGAGCCGCTCATACGAAGACCCCCGAAACCCGTTCGAGCGTTGGCTGGACTCTCCGCCCGAAAACGAACCTGCTCCTTTGACGGCCATCAGCCAGGCCGTGCGGGAACACACGCCTCCCGCGGAAACGAGCAACGCATCGAGCCGGCACAACAGTCGCAACGCCTCCAGTGCCAGCTCCGGACAGCACTCTCTGCGAGCGCCCTCGACGACGAGTTTGGAGATTGGCTCCGTGACCACTGCGCTGTCGAGCCAGGACTCCTCCCTGGGATCGATATGGTCCTCCAACTCGCGAAACTCCGGGAACTCGTTCGGCTCGTTCGGCTCCTTTGGATCCTTTGGCAGCGGCGTGCGCAAAGAACGCCATCGCCGCCGCCGCCGTCCAGAAGTGAAGCCGCAGCGCAAGACCACCGCAACAGACGACAGCCCCCGGCCCTTCCAATGCACCTTCTGCACCGACACCTTCAGAACCAAATACGACTGGTCACGACACGAAAAGTCTCTGCACCTGAGCCTCGAGCGCTGGATCTGCGCGCCCCTCGGGCCCACGATCTGGTGCCCGGCGTCAGGGCAAAACAAATGCGTCTTCTGCAACGCCACAGACCCGACGCCGACGCACCTCGAAGCGCACAACTGGCCAGACTGCGCGGCCAAGCCGAGCGAGCTGCGCAGCTTCCACCGCAAAGACCACCTGCGGCAGCACCTGCGGCTGCTGCACGGCTGCGAGCCGACGGCGGCGATGTCGAGCTGGAAGACGGAGGCGCCGGCGGTGGTCAACAGCCGGTGCGGCTTCTGCGGCGCCCGCTTCGTTCGCTGGGCTGACCGCGTCGACCATCTGGCTGCTGAGTTCCGTAACGGGGCGCATATGCGCGCTTGGAAGGGCTGCAGGGGCTTGGATCCAGATGTCGCCCTGCGGGTCACTCACGTTATGCCACCGTACCTCATTGCCGCTGAGGCGAAGACGCCGAATCCCTTCTCCGCTGCTACGCCGGATGGCTTGGCCTGGCATACCAGCAGCCCGCCCGGTGATACCGTTACCGGTGGAGAGAGGAGTCGTTGGGCGCTTGCTGCTGCGGCTGGGTACTTTGACGAAAACATTAACACGGCCACGACGACGGACAACGCCGCTCGCATCAACGCCCCCCTAAGCACGCACAAATGCTACAACCCCAACCCCAACCACAACCACAACCCCAACCCTATCCCCCCCCTCCCCTCTCCCTCTCCCTCTCCCTCTCCCTCCCCCTCCCCGCCACCACCACCCCCAGCGCCACCTGCCAGGAGATCCTAACCATACGCCTAGGCCGGGTGGGGGGTTGGTTTGGGGGTGGGTGAGGGTGAGGGTGGGGCAGAGGGTGAGGGTAGGAGAGTGGGTGAGGGTGGTGGTAGAGGGAGTGGTACCGGAACCCCCAGCAACAGCAGCTTTGCCAACGGTGCTCTCGCCTCATCCAACTCGCATATCAACAGCGACGGCAGCGTCGGCAGCGTCGCGGAGTCATCCCTCGCAACGGCGTCGCCGAGTGGCGCGGCGGTGGCGTTTGACACGCAGTATCCGGGTTGCAGAGCGGGCGCTGGGACGCAGAGGACGGGGACGGAGAGTGGTGGCGGCGCAGGGGGGCAAGTGGAAATGGAGATGGAAATGGAAATGGAGTGGGGGGGATTGCATTTGGAGGCCATGTTGAGGGAGGGGGAGGCTTGGGAGGGTGGTTTGGGGGTGGGGGAGATGGGTGGGCGGATGGGGATGGGGGGGATGGTGGATATGGGTGTGTTTGAGGGAGTTGATGGTGGTGATTGGGGGATTGGGGGGGCGAGTTGAGTGAGGTTTTTGAGGAGGGAAGGCGTTTTTGGGGTTAGTTGGGTGCTCAGATGGGGAGATGGGGTTGGAATTGTACGGGGGTTTTGTTTTGGCGAGGGAACGAGGTCGCGGTGGATTGGGTTTGGAGGTGGTTCCGAGGTTCAGGGTCTTGGAGACTTCGCTGCTAGGTTAATGATATGTGGAAGGTCTGGATGGAGCTTGGGTTGATGAACTCTGTTGCATGTGTGATGGGATTGGATCATGGCTCGTAATTCGAATACGGGAAAGTCGAGTCTGGTATAGCAAGTGGCTGGCAAACTGGCGGCGGAACGGCGACGCCTTCCATGCGGATTTCGATCAAGGATGACAATCAGATAGACCAACGCCGTGGCTATGCTGCTTTGCGATATGATAGTGGATGGAACTCGAGGCGGTCGAAGCAGGAACAGTCCGAGTCTCTATTTGGGAGTCGAGCTTGGAGTTCTCGCGGTCGGATTGCGTGGAAAGGAGATGGGCAGGAGAGGAGGAAAGGTGCTGGTCCTGGTGAAGAAGAGATGGCAGTCGATGATGGCAGGTCGTGCAGTACGTAAGTACTCCAACGTCACCTCAGTAGTACTGCGGTCCCGGGTATCCAGGCATCGGGCCATGTCCATGAGGCATCATCGGCGGCGTCGGCGCAACCGGCGGACCCTTCCCGGGCCTCCCCATGCCCATCCCCATGCCCATGCCCATCCCGGGATACGCCATCTCAACACTCTGCTCCCTCCTCCTCCTCCTCCCCGCCCCATCCCTCAGAATCCCAACCGGCTGCTGCCCCCGCTGTACGTGTAGCCCCCCCTGCAATCCCGGCGGTCCCGGCGTCCCCGCCCTACTCTTATCCACCTTGACCCTCCCCACCCCACCACCACCAACACCACCACCACCCCCCGGCCCAGCGAACCCTCCATCCTTATATCCCGCCTGCGCAAACGGCGGATCCGCCACGCTCGCCGACCTCTCACTCGGCAACCGCAGCTCCACAAGCCCGTAAAAGTAGTCCAAGACTTCTGGATAGCGCAGGACGGAGGCGCGCCAGTCGAGGTCGACGCCGCGCTTGAAGTCGGCGTGGGCGTCGGCGATTTGGGCTTTTAGCTGGTTCAGGGCGGCGGGGTGCAGGGGCGGGGCGCCGTGGTGTTGGATGTAGAAGCTGTAGAAGGGGAGGGAGGAGAGGTAGGCGGTGTGGGCGGCGCGGCGGGCCGAGGAGAGGTTGGTGAAGAGTTGGAGGACGTGGGTGCGGGCGTGGTTGATTACCCAGTCGCTGTGGGGAGGATGTTAGCGAGATGAGTTGGAGGGAGGAGATGTGGCAGTGTCTGGAGGGAGTAATATAACCCGAGTGCTGAGACGCTTGGTATGAGAGAACTTTGTGGCTTGGAGTTAATGGAGACATATGTACCGTATCTCAGCCATCTTCCCATCCATAGCCCGCTGCTCAGCCTGCCTAACCGCAATCTCCAGCCTTTCAGCCTCGCACGAGCATTCTGAGCCTGGAGGAGCAGGATTGCTGCAGATGGCGCAACTGGGCGCATCATGGTCCATCATGTCCACGACAGCAGCGCAAGGCTTCAGTTTCGCGGACGACAACAAACAACACACAGCAAAGACGATAATCGAACAGGCAGATGTCAGGATCAGATCAGAAGAATATCAGCGTCGTCGCATCAGCGGCAACACGAAACGGCTATTCGCAGGTAGTCCTCTGAGGCTGGACAGGACAGAGCCCGACGAGACGGAGAGTTGACATGATGTGGACGAGGCAGGCCGGCGGCTGGAAGGATGCGAGGCGCGATTCTCACAGGCGCGCGGCGGGCCCCGATGCGCTGGGTGCAAGTTGGCCGCTGATTCGTGGTATGCAGGCAAAGAGTGGATTGGTGTGTGTTGTTCATGGACGCGGCGACCGGAGCGCTTGACTGATGATTGACGGGAGGACGGGCGGGAGACGGACATCCGGCGGGGGCAGGATGGAGAAGACCTCCACCGGCGCGCTTTTCTTTCTCTCATCATCACCTTCTTCGCACCACCTGCATCTCCACGACCGCCGCGCACGACGACGGGGTGCGCGATATCAGACCGGCTAACGCTACAGTAACTATCCGACGCACTCTGAGCTGCTGTGTTGAGTCCTCCTGGCACGCTGCTGCCCACCGCCTGGCGCACCGCCGACGTCCCCTCTGTCGACTGACCGGCCATGCATTGTACGATGCTACTACTGTACACATGCAGCCGACAAACGACCTGCTCAACGAGTTTTCGGATGCCGACATAACTTACGTGTAGGCAGCCTTTGTGACTATCCCTTGTGATGGTACCTGCAGCGTGGGATGGTGCAGCTTCCATTGGAATCGGCTTCACAGAGCACACCTGGCTTCTTCCTCAGCCAGCAGCAGCGGACCCGCCAATGTCGACCTGTTGAAAAGGATCAGCTCGGTTTTGCTAACATCCAAGCGACTACTTATTCCATTGCAGCTTCTTCTGTCTTCGATAGGCAGTCGCGTTGCCAGTAAAGGTAGGTGGTGGCACTGCCAGTGCCCGATAAGTGCCCTTCCTTCACTTTTGCCCATCCGTGGACGGGCAGCTCTCAACATCATTAAACAGCACCCCGGATCGTGACCTCGATCACGACATCGTTTGGCACGTGAACAAGGCTCTGGTCAGGCAAGGGGTGTCGTCCAAATTATAAATGGCCTTCTTCATTCCTGCTTCTCTGGCTTTCCTGCAATTCTCGAACAACTTTTCCCACTCATCTGCCTTACAGCCGTGTACTTGCACTCGGAAAGTACGCTGCACAACTTCATCTCATCGACCTCAGTCACAGGAATCCATCCATCGCACTGCTCTACTCGGATATCTGTCTACCATGCATCTCGACAGCGTCGTGCTAAGGCACTATAATCTTCAGCTGGCGAGAAGCTCGACCGAAAGCTCGAAGAGCTATACTCCACAGGTTGAGAAGACGTCCTCGTCTCCATCGGTCGAAAAAAGCAGCACGGCGACACTGTCGCCAGTGGCCGTCAAAACACCTGCGGACTATCCGCCACTGGAGCCGGTAGTCGACCTACGTTTTCCCATGCACTTCTCACAGTTCGACCCTTCGAGTGCACCTCAGATGCCCGACTCAACAGTCGAAGTGCGAGCATTCGTTACAGCCGCGTTGAAGATTTTCTCTGAAACCAGCCCTCCGTTCGATGCCACGGTGCACGTCTGTTGTCTGCAAGACTCCTTCGACGAGAACAAGTCCCCGCGATTCGTCGCTGTTGTATCGAAGAGCCATGAAGTACTCGCAAGATGGCAGCAAGTGCACGAAGCGTTGAGTGAAGCAGTCCAGGAAAGATGGCCGATGTGGCGTCATCCGGCGATTCGATATCTGAGAGAAGGGAAGCATGGCTTTCCCAAATTTCGCTGAGCAGGCGTGTTGCAAAAGATTGGTCGCTGGCTGACATCGTGGCGGGGCGGAAGAAGGCTCTAACCGCCATCGACGCTCCGAGGAACATGTTCATCGTTTTACGCAAACCCACCGTTCTTTGTATGTTCATCGTGCACTCTAAGCGGGAAGAATCGAGCCTCGCCGGGCTCGCGGTGTTGTTGGTCTGGTTTACTGACCTATTGTTGGGAGTTCTTGGTACGGATGGAGTTTAGTAACCCCGAGCAAACCGCGGGGCAGCACTAGTTTCCGTGGTTGCTTTACTTCAGCATATGCCTCAACCATGGCCGCAAGCAACAAGCTCTGTCCGGTCTTCACTGATAAAACTGTCTCTTCTCTCTGGTTTGCGTCTGCTTTCTCTTGCATATCATTGTCATTCTGCTCTGAAAAGCTTGGACCATCATTACCATCCTGAGCTCCACCCACGATGTTCCCGATGGAAACAGTGCTTAATTATTGCTCTAAATGCTGCCCATATTTGCCCGACAACCGGTCATCCTCACAGTCCGGGGGCTTGACACGAGAAAGAAAGCCTTGTGATTGTGCAAAGATCAATCATCTAAGAAACTCTGAGTTGGGAAAAGCTGCAGAAGCGGCACTGGTAAGCTTCCACAATTTGAGCCCAGTGCTCATCTGACATCTCGCAGAACGCTGACCATGCCACCGGATACAAGACCTCCCCGATCCCAATTGCAACACCGTGCCCGCGACGCATAGCCCGAGCAGACCCCTCTTCGTCGAACCCATCTCGGATTACCGGAAAGGGTAATCTCGACGGCGATGTCTCTAATTATGTCGACGGTACTTCGGACAATCCAAGTGGAGCACGCAAGCCAGCCGAATGTCTAGCACTTCAGCCCGGCCACATGCTAGTTGCGTCGGATCCGCCATCCGCCTTCGAGCTCGAAGCTAAGCCCGCAAAATCGGTCCGTTTCCCAGTACTCACTCCTGAGACCTGCGTACCCGCTCCGCCTCTCCCGGGTTCCGTACACATCGCTCCGGGAAGGAATGGGAATGGACATGGACAGGGATTTCCAATCAAGCCTTATCGTCCAACATCGATTCCTCTGCCGCTGAACGAGAATTGGCCAGCTCAGAGATCTGTGAGAACGGGAATTTCGACACCATACAGCTTAGCTGCGGGTCCTGCAAACACTCGAGACGGCGATGGAAAGGTAGATCGAGACCAAACGGGCGATCCACGCCGGCCGAAATGCTTGAACGTCTCGGTGACTCCAGGAAAAGTGCCCTCGGTGAGTATAGCTGCTTACTCCCCGCCGAGACTAATGAGCTAACGTACCGCACCACCAGGAATCTGATAGTGTTCGCGCTTGCTCGCGCTCTTCACAATCACCCCCCAGCGCCACCAATAGCTCCGACTTTGGATATGCTCCGACTGCTCCTGGACCTTGGAATGGGCAAAGTGGTTCAGGGGCACTTTCGAATAGCGATGAGGGGTCGGACCGTTTTCGACGTACTTATAGCTCGCCGGGATGGAGCTTCATGAGAGATTCGCAGGTCAAACAGTCTTTGAAGGCATCCTCGAAATCGATCGCGCAGTCCAAGGAGTTGGACGATTTTCTGAACTCTCAAGGCGTACCGCTCCGCCAACAGGAACAGAAGAAAGAGTCGACACCACCGGCTAGATACAGAAGACCTACTGCTGCGTCACTAAGTCGGCACGGAGTACCCAACAAGACGACAACTCCAGCTCCAACACCAACGCCAGCGGCGACCAAACCGCCATCCGAAGCCCGCGAAAAGCCAACGACCAGCCAAGACGCTCAACCCACGCAGCCCATCCGCCGTCAAAAGAGCTACTGCGACCTGTTCCGGGAACAACAAATCTCCGAGCCCCAACCACCACCTCTCTACAGCCATAACCTCTGGTCCGACCACGGCAAGTTCAACCACAGCACCGCCACACCTTTCCCAGGACCCGAAACCACCTCCCCAGCACCAACCCAACCCCTCCCTCTCACCACCATGCCCGGCATCCTCGGCAAGCACTCCGCCGACGTCTCCGCCGACACCGACCGCCAATACCACCACATAATGGACTGCTACGCCGCCATGGCCAAGCCAACCCTCCCCACTATAAAGCCCATCACACCCATCAGCCTCGCGGATCCACAGCACCCGTATTATCAGCAGTTCTACGATGTCATGCGCTGCTATCAGGATGCTAGTGTTGACAAGCCGACTGTGCCGGATAGCATAGCTGGAAGGGGTGTCGCAAGCAATACCCCAAGCAATACCCCAAGCATGACCTCAAGCACTGCCACAAGGAGGGGAGAGGGGACAGCGGCGGAGGAGTATAGAAAGTGGTGCGATACTATCTCGAGGGGATATGGAAGTGCCGCTCCCAGTTGGGGTGCTGAGACGCAGACGCAGACGCAGACGCAGGCGCCAGAGGAGGAGGCGTGCCAGACGAGACGGTTCGAAAATATTATGCACGAGTATCAGAGCACTGCGGTTCTGTTCCAGGAGCAGCAGAAACAGCAGGAGCAGCACCAGGAGCAGCACCACCAGCACCAGCACCACCAGCACCAGCACCACCAGGAGCAGCACCACCACCACCAGCACCAGCAGCACCAGAACCAGCAGCACCAGCACCAGCAGCACCAGCACCAGAAGCAACAATGTTCGCAGAGCAAGTACATGGACAGACACATCAGCGCCATGCGCTTCTACTCCGCCACCGCGCTCCAGCAGCAAAGACAGGACCGACAACGGCAGTGCGAGGAATGGCTACAAAAGCAGAACCAAACCCTACACCAACCCCCCCAACACCAAGAATACTTCCATCCTGTCCCCGCCCCCCCACCCTCCCCCGTCTCCAGATACTCCCTCACTACCGGCCCCTCCTCCACCCCTGCCCCCCCTTCCACCATTCTCTCCACAGACGACGCCTTCCCCGCCGTCATGCGCTCGTACACCGACGCGGAGCAGAAAACGATGGACAAGCAGCTGATGCAGAAGTTTGTAGCCGAGGGCGGGTTGGTGTCACTCGCCGAGAAAGTTTCAGACGTCGAGGCGAAGAAAACGACGCAAGAGGATGGCAAGGCGAAGAGAAACAAAAACAAGGGCTGGGAAGAGGTGCAGGATAGTGCAGCTCCGGCGGTGAATTTGGGGAGCGGCCGCGAGATGGTTGTTGATGGGCCGTCGCCGGTGTTGCTGGAGGAGTGGCTGGTCTTGGGTGACGAGGGGAATGATAATGGGGTTGAGGGAGTGCGGCTGGATGAGGAGACGAGGAGGGAGTATGATTTTATTGAGGAGGAGGATTGGAGGGAGGGGGAGGTGAGGGAGAGTTTGGTCTTTTGATGGGGGTGGGTTTTGCGTTTTGCGTGTTGTTGTGATGGGAGGTGTTGTTGGTTTGAGGTTTTTGTTAAGGGATTCGGGGATGGAGGCGGAGATGTAGGGCTTTTGATCAGCGTTCACGTGCTTCAATTTACTGTTTTTTGAACCGAGTAAGCTGTTTGTCTACATGTGATGAGGACGCAAGGGCTGAGTGTGATATCTTCCGTGGAGCAGGACTATCAGAGCTTGGAGGTTTTGGCCTGGCTGGGTGCTTGATCGTTTTGAAAATACTCAGGCGTCGGGGACCTTTTTGGAAAGTCGAGCAGGGATGTAAGTTTGGCTTTTTGGGTGCTTCTATAACGTTAGGCTTTTATAGACGTTTCTGGTTGAGTAAAGGGCTCGTGTACATTGATGCTTCCTAAGACCTGAAATAAGACGGAGTCCCGGATTAGTCCCAGCACAAAGGCATCTTTCATAATATAAGGCCGCCTGTGATTCTAGATGGTGCTCAGAAGGCGGGTTCGGGTGAAGACGCAGGGCTGGGTAGGCCTGTTGGGAGGCGCTAGATCGAACGGCTGTACCTGAACTGTCCGGGGCGTGGAGAACAGGGTGAGACACTTACAAGCCCCTGCTCAAGACTGTACGATTCCAACAAGCTCTCCCATGTTTTTCGTGGCAAGTTGGTTGTGGCTTCCACTCCTCGCTGGAGTTTGTCCTGCGTTTCATACTTCTAGTTGGCACGTAACTTCGCCCTCCAGCACTTCGCAAGAACACCTTCAAACGAACAGTGTTCCGATTATCGGTAGATAGCTCAGCCTAGATAGCGCCGCCTAGCCAGAGGCTCCCACGCCTCATCCATACATCTACACGCATAGCTTTTGCCTTGGATCACCACCAGTGCCTTTTACACACCAGTGCCGCCCTCGCTTTCGCAACAAACAGATGTTTATTCAGGATGTGTGTGGAAGGGGTCGGGCGGTCATCTGTTCGGTTTCGATGTACCCTTGCAGACTGTTGAAGAGCATGTCACTCGCGTAGTATTTGGGCGGCTCTGTGTTCCAGTGGAGGGCAGACCGCTACTGGATTTTGGGGCGGGTGCGGCGGCTTCGGTTGCTGCACCAGCCACGGGAGCTCAGATCGGCGGAGTAGGGGGGACGGGGGGTCGTTGACGGGTATGGTGATAGCAGTAGTGAGATGAAGTGGTGTTGGTCGTGGTATTTGGTTGAAAGCGTGGAGGAGGAACGATTAGGGTGAAGGTTCTGATGTCGGGGGGATGCGAGGAGGGAAGGTGTTGCGGTAGGACGTCAGTGGTGTATGTTGAGGGCTTGCGGTATGCGAACGAAACGTGCCAATACGAGATGATGGCGACTCGAGTTGTCGAAGATTCGAGAGCAGCTGCGGGACTCGAATGTCCACAGGGAGTTCCAGAAAGACAAGGCAAGAGCGGGAAGTGCGACGGAAATTGCGCGGCGAAATTTTTCCTATATATTGGCCCATGTAGAAACATTTTCCAACAGGGGCGAGCACTGGAGAGGTCAGCCATCAGAAATAGTCTACGGATCCACGTCTGGTGCACCTGGTTGTCATAACATGCCGTGACTCCGATGCAAATTCAAACTTACTCGGATCAATGGTAAGTAAGTTCGAATCTGTCGGTGCTCGTCATCTGTTTTTTTTTTGATCTTTTTTGTCCTTGTTCGTATATCCTATCATGAACCCCAAAATTGATTGGTTCACGGGTCAATATCATCCATCTGTGTATAAGTGCTCCCCTATTCGAACCTAGACAAAACTCGGGCGATCTTTGCCACAACAGTTCCACTCAACGGACAACTGCAGGCTTTGGACACGCTCGTGGAGTGCTGCTCGTGGTGATGTTGAACGTAGATTTGGTGCTCGCGGCCCAGGCAGTCGTGGCGGCCGCGACGTTCAATCGATGCAAACAAGAGGTACTCGCGCGACCGATCCGGCAAAATTCCTCCATGAGCCTCAGGGCCTTACTTGTATTCGAACATATGACTCATATACACATTTCTACTGGAAGTTCTATCTTTGAATGCTCCAAAGCCTGATCAACAACTACAACCTCTCCGCATCCACCACGAGCACCAGCGCAACCACGTCCCGCGCCTCTGAATCCACCTCGCCCCCGCACCCCCTGTCCGAAGCCCCGGATCTCTTCATGCTCAGCGATACCGTCGCCATCAAACTGTACACAAACGAAAATTACGCCAAGACAAGTTGAGGAAGCGGGGCGTGACTTCACATATTTCGTGGACGTGGTGGATGGGTCATGAAAAGAGCAGGCTCATTTGCTTCCGCTGCTGACCGTCTCATCCCCTAGGTAACCTGACCCATTGATGTCCTCATAATGTCCTGGCAAGTGGATTGACGGCCGAGATCTTAGCGCGCGGCTGGTCTGATTGGCTCGGTTTTCCACTGATACGCCACATTACTAGAATGAAAGCTTGCTGGGTATTGGATCTGGTCGACTCGATATACAAAAGGAACGTTGTCAGTCAGGAATTCTCAACTTATGCGAAGCACTGGTGCGCTCCCAGGTCAGAATGGCTTTCCAACTTCCGCGATAGAACAGCAGCTTCGATAAGAGTCCCTATGAGCATCTATGTCAAACCCCGCTACGTGCCCTCTAGCTGACTTATTAAGAGAGATTCAAAACTTGTGATTCCAACAACGCCTTTCATGACGGAAGGGTTGTTGCAGCAGGTAACCCATGAAGCGTCTTATCCTAGCACCAAAGCGGCCAATCTAGCTCACAGTTGAGCAGTCAATGTAAGGAATGTTGGGCGAACAGAAACAAAGAATCATTTAGGAGTTTGTACGTCTAGGCCATGTATTGTTGTCTCGTTATAGTGACGGGCACACTGTCTGCTATCACTTAAGTGTTGAAACAACACGATTCCCGAGATCAACAACCCAGACATCCTTTACGCTTGCTTCTCAACTTGGTTCACTTTCCAAGCAAGCCCTCCCTACCTACCCATGCCAACCTTTTTTCAAACTTCTCAATCGTCTCACCCAAGCCCTCCGGACTCGTACTCCGCACACAAGCATCGACTCGAGACCAATCATGCTGACCAAAGAGTCTCTCGATGAGCTTGCACTAGTATCTAGCTCACGGAAGCAACCATCTCGTGACTCTGCCCCAGACAGACAGCCATTGTTTGTACCACAGAACAACCTGGTCGTCGTAGTACTCCCAGTTTTCCGGAACAACGAACCCAGCTGCCTGTAGCTTCGCTTGAAGGTCCCTCAGGTCGATGGTGTCAAGATTGCCCAGCTCTGGTGGGATCTGTTCAGGACGAAGTCCCTTCAGCTGCCTCATGGTGGCCCCGGCCGACTTCCCTGCCAGGAACTCGCCCCAGTGATATTTCGCGGCGGTGTATTGACCCTTGAGACTGTAATTTCTGACTATGTCACGGTTGTTGACCATCATGAGATAGCCTTTGCGCTCTCGTCCCTGAAGAACCCTGCAACACTGCATGAGATGGGGCGTGATAGTAAAGGCGTATTCAGGTTGTTCGAAATAAACGATCGGACACCGAAGTGTATCAAGTGCCGCTTGATCGGTAACCGAAAGTATTCGTGCGCCAATCATAGGAGGAGGAGGCGCAATACCAGGCATTGGGATACAGCCGCGCATATTGAAGGTGACGATTTCGAGTGTCTTTGACAGGAAAGCTTCCTCCGTATCCGTGGAGATCCCGTGAATGTTCATCTTAATGACCCAGGTGAGTGCGTCCCCGATGCGGCGGTGGAAACGGACAGGCTGCTTTTCCGTCTGGTGTTCCGGTCGTACTTGATCATCTCTCGTAAGTCCCCTGCCGTAGACCTCGACCTGGTAGCGTTGGAGGTGCTCGTCATGCCAGTGGGGTGTGTGAAAATTGTCGGCCATGCTGTTTTCGCCCACCAGATAGTACGTATGATGAACGAAGGTTGAAAGCGGGAACAAATTATATGCCCGGTCCCATGTCATGATGGTCATCAAATCAGTAGTCTTGTAGACCCACGCGAGTGCTCTAATGATATCAAAATCCACCTTTGTCATGATTACGACTTGCAGGATCTTCTTTCCTGGACGATCGATTCGAAACTCTCTGACGTTCAACTCGATAGATTGTGCCACGAGATAATCACGTAGATGGGGCTTTCCACGCACAACCATGGAGATCCTGTCGAGCCATTCGGGATGAACGTACATATGCAGGATACTGGGAACGCTGCTCCGGGTGAAGAAGCTTCTGACGAAGAATCCCATGATGACGCCACCACTCTGACGAAGTAGAGATCGGAATTCGATTGGATCTTTGACGAAGTTGTTCAGTCTGTTGTTGAGGTTCCAGTGAGTGCGCTGAAGGTCCTGGTAGATGCCGCTGAGAGCTTTGCAGGTGCGCGTCAGGTTGATGATATCAACGATTTCCAGGTGTCTGCAGAGAGTATCGTAGACAGGATAGTGCTGTTTGGGATCTAGCAGATCCAGGATCGTGGTTTGTGGCTGATCGCTGACTAAAGCTGGGGAATGGGTGGAGGTCGTTGGGTTCCGGACACCGTACAACGCGGAGCCAGATTCATGTTGCTCCGGGAAATTGGAGCGTAGAAGCCGATGGCGATACATGTTGGCCCCAGGCTGTGTCCAACAATGAAGGGCCTCCTGTAAATGCTGTGGTGTACTTGCTGCACCAATGTGAAGTCATTGATGTTCATCTTAATAGGCCCAAGAGTCGCGTTCATGATCCTTACCAAATAGGGTTCGACCAACCTCAAGATCGTATCGACAGAGTCGGAGCCTCCGGGGGAATGTTGGGAGAGATCTTGCTGCGAGAAAGTGAAGTCATTGGAGCTCATCCTGATAGGGATCATATTCGCGTCTATGATCACTGCGAAAGAGAATGCGACTTACTCTACCCAATCGCGAGACGACTGACCCTTTACTGCAAGAAGATCTTGACAGATTGATGGATGCCGAGGTGCAGGTGCACGCGAGATGTTGTTGTTGTTGTGTCAATGCAGATCAGCCCCGGGAATTTTAAGTTACCGTGGGCGCCTTCCTTATCTAGATAGATAAGTTAAGTAAGTTAGATTACCCGATGACTAAGCGAGGCTCGGCACTGCCCAGGTGGGCGACCACTGCCACTGGCATCTCGATTTGAACTTCCAACACCGTTCAAGGAGTGAAGGGGACCGTACAATCCACCACATCACCAGCCTCAACACTATTAGCCCAAGTGCACGCAGCATCATCTAGTGCTTACAAATGGCAGGAAAGAGAATGGATGTGCACTCAGGCTACTATGGATGTAAGTTATGAGGTTACCCTGCTGGTTATCAGAATCTTCGAAAAAAGGACGCGGACAATCTACAGGAATCGCCATAAGTTAGCTTCTAAATATGCCACTATCCGCCTTGTTTTCTACACAGAACGCTCCCCAGCCTCCCAGAAATTCCGTCCTTTCTCAATACCCGCGACACACCTGGAAAAGCATGGAGAAGAGAGATCTCGTGCCTATGCCCTCCCGGCCGCTGCGAAGGAGGGACCACAAACGGAAAGGAAAGAAGCCTCAAAGGTCGGCTCAAAGGTCGGCACCTGAATCAGAATAATGCTATCATGCTTTGAGGTAAAATCATCAGCCATGGCTGCATTGACAGTCCTCAATAATCTCGCTTTCCCTCCACCACCTACATTCCATCCTCGTTCATATCAGGTGATATGAATTCCATACTCTACCCATCGCCAATGGCAATGCTGAAACGCTCTCTTCGTGGAGTCCAGACTGGTGAGGATGTCTGGAGGCACCTCTATTGTGGAAGCCTTTGTGGGCTGGCGCAAAAGAATCTCATTCGTCGTGGATATCTACTGGATTGTTTGACAGATTTTGGTGCCTTCGTTATGTCTTGCTGAAGATGGATTTATTCTGGAGGAGCCGAGAAGTGTAGGAGATGCGAGTGTCTGGCAATCTTAGGAGACCCAACAGGCTGAAAACATATTATGGTAATTATCAGCTGATCAACACCTCTAATGTTAGAGATGCTGTTCCCAGTAACAGGATGTGTCAAAGGACAGAACATGCGGGAGGGCGATGATCCAGGGTCCTATTTCGCTGTCAAGTTTTAGTACAAATCCTTCACTGGAACCCACGGCAAAGCTATGAAGAACACGGCCATAGACAACGCTGAACCAGGATTCAGCGAAAGACATTGACCTAGGCGCAGACCCTCAATTTCCGATAGTAAGTACAGTGCTACAAACTTGGAAGAAAAAGGAACGAGGGGAGATGGCTTGACTTCGAGCCTCGGTCTTCGTGCCTCACAGCCGAAAGCCGTCATATGAACACAACGATACCACAGGCAGCCGGGTAGAATCCAATTTCCCTTCGGTATCCTCGCCTATGGCCCCAAACATTTCCAATGCAGGTCAAACTTGTCGTGACATTAGACCCGGGATTAACAGGATCACAGTGTCTAGAAGTAGTCAAACTCAGGAGTGACTTCTCTGACTCGCTTAATGGTGGCCAGGTTGCCCGACTTTTCGTCGTCACCGGCCCAATGCACGCGCTTGCCTGGCCTGGACCTCTAAGGGATGAGTGTGCAATCAGCTGGTTCCGGTAATTATTGCAACGTCCGTCGTACTTGCCTTCGGCTTCATCAAGTTGAGCTTCTCCATGCCAAGAGCTAGCTCGGGATTCGTATTTACACTGTTCGATTACGTCGATTTTCCATTTCTTGAATGCTTAGAGGGTTCGTGTCCATGATACTGCTTACCCAGAAAGGCCCCGTTTCTCGCTTTCGGAGAAGAAGATGATCATACGCCAGAGCTTCTTGACAAGAGCCTCTGCTTCCTCGTCCAGTGCCTATGTTCGAGTTAGTCATACACCGTCCGGTCAAGGGGGGTTATCAGGTTCTCAGCTTACCTCCTCCAATTCCGTGACAAGCGCCTCAGGAGTTTTACGCTCACGCACGTAGCCTTCGATAAGCTCAACCAGCATCTGCTCCTGCACGCCGAGATACTCCACAATCTTCTTCTCCACGAAAGGACGCAGCTGCTCTGTGATGACCGAGTCGTCCAAGAAATCCCACTGGATATTCCAACCCCAGAGACCTTCCTTGCTGGTCGGGATGTCCTGAGCCAGCTGTCGGGCAGCCTGTTGGCGCTCCTCCTCGGACAGACCCCTAGCCTCAGCAGCGCTGTCGAATTGGATGGGAACAAGTTTGCGTTGGGTCTGCTGTTCGCCAGTGTCTTCCTCATCTTCGAGCAGACCTTCGACTTCGGCAGCGGTACGGCGGGGCGCCACGGCGCGCGCTTTCTGACTAGCAGCCGCACCAAGTGACATCTTGAAGCGCTGAGGCTCACGAGGCTCGGACGTCCTGGCGGCGCGCTCGTCGATCTCCTCTGCGGATCTAGCCAGAAAGTCGTCGGCGGCGGCACGGCCAGCCTCGCGCTTCTGGTTCTCGCGTGCAAGTTCGCGCTCCTCATCAGCGCGGTCCCTCTCGTCTGCGGCAATCTCCCTCGCTCGGAAAGCCGCACGATTACGGACCCACAAGCTGCGGTCCTGGTAGTACTCCTCCGACTTGCGCGCGGCTTCGGCGTCATCGTCCCATTCGGCCAAACGCTTTGCAACATCCTCCTTTTCCTTCTCGAACTTGGCGTCTTCGTCTTTGTCTCGAGCCTGCTCACGTAGAAGAGCAGCAGTGCGACTCTTTTCGCGGTTGAGCCACTTCCGTTCGTAGTCGAGGTATTGCTTTTCCAGTTCCGCCTTTTTCTTGTCCTTTCGGCGTCTCTCGAGTTCCTCGTCTGAAGCAGAATCGTCTTCTTCTTCTGGTTTGATGTAAACAGATGATGCGCCATTGAGAGCGCCGCCGTTGACAAAAGCAACACCACCTTGGTAGTCTCTAGGAATCTGTGCACCCTGGAATGCCTTCGGACCACTTGGAGCACCTTCGATACCACGCTTGGAGGGACCAAGGGGAATGCCGTTAGCACCACCACCGAAGGACGCGGATGTAGGCGCAGGTGAGGCGAGTCTGTTGACCCTGCCACCTGAACCGCGTTGGCGCTCAGCCTTCTCCATCTCCTCCTCGCGAGCAAGACGCTCCATATCACGGCGGGTGCTGCGATCACGGAAAGCCGCGATTTCCGCAGCAACCGTCTCCCTCATCTCAGCTGGGATGTCGGCAAGCTCATCTTCGATGGTGAGCGGAATCGTGACGACCTCGCCAGTAGCGGTATCGATCTTCGTCTCCGCGGACTCCATGGCTGTGTCACCTTCTGCATCAACCTGATCCTTGTGAACGGGCCTCTCGAAGCTCTTGAGGACACTCTCGAGTGCCTCCTTGGCAGTGTCGATTCGGAATTGGGATGCTGAGGGGTCTTCATCGCGACGTGACTTCCACTCTTCGGCGTACTTCATAGAAGCTTCGTCGACGACAACCTGCAATGATTTGTTAGAGCATGTGATGCAAGACTGTTGGCTAATAAACCTACCAGCAACTTCGTCTTCTCGACTTCCTCATTGTCCTCCGCCGTCTTGTTTGGCTCTTGCTTTTTGACGGGGACCATGACATCCTTGAAGATCTCAGCTGCAGTCTCGAGGCTTTCCGCATCCTCATATTCCGCAAAACCAAATGCACATGGTTTACCATCCGCGTCCGTAGCTCTTGTCCAACGGCGCAAGCTTCCAGCAGTCCTGAGGAGCCGTTCTAGTCCTTCATCACCGCCGACGCCGTCTGTGATACGTCCGATGAAGATAGTACGCGCAATCTCTTCTCTGGTAGGAGGTTGCATCGCCAAGAGCGTATCCCGGACCTGATTGCGCAGAGAATCACCACTGCGGTAGCTATCGCCCATGCCAATTCCGGCCCGCCTTCCACCGCCAGACATGGGGTCCGGCTTACTGTCGCTGCGACCATCGGGTTTGCCGGGACCGGTCGTACCGAGACGGATCACGGGAGCCGTGAAGTTGATGTTCGGCATGCCAGCCGGCGGCGCGAAGTTCGGTGGGATTGCACCAGGGCGTGCTGGCAGAGGGGACTGAGTCTGAACTATGCCGGGAGGGGGAGTGATACCGGGTGCGGGCATGACACCTGGCGGCGGGACTGCAAAATGTCAGGCAATGGCTTCCGATGCTTGTTGAGAGAGATCTTACCCATGCCTGGGGGGGGCACCATGCCCGGCGGCGCGCCCGCCTGGCTCGGGTATGCGCCATAAGGTGGAGGTGGTCCGTAGCGACCTGGTGCTGGGTAACGTAAGCGTCTGCGATGGTAGCCATCCATGAGATGACGGGCGGTGGAGCTCTGAGGGCATACCTGGGTAGTTGTACATGGCGGCTCGTCGCAAGTGGAATGAGGCGCGCGGGTCAATGAGAGGTGAGTCGCGACACGCGGCAGCTTGCAAGGTCAGGGAAGGTCGAAGGAATAAGTAGGTGAAAGAGCGAAGGTGGGTGTAGGTAGGTAGCTTGGTTGGCGAGGGCGTCTGCTCTGGAAGTTGTCGCGAAGAAGCTCGCGTCGGCGGCCGGAAGTTGCCGAAGAAATCTTGAGCATCACTTTGGGTGCGGAGGCCATCAACTCCGCCATCCGCCAATGCACCCACTGGCCCATTGACTCGTGAGATGTCCAATTTGCTCTCATGATATATCCGCTGATACTTGCAATAGTCCACATCTTATCCGATGGAGCTCCGTCGCGCCGGGCATGCGCTCATGCGCTCCCAACTCTCGACCATAATGTCCTCTACTGTCCGGAGCTATCCCCACAGATTGCCCGCAACCCTCAATCGCGCCTTGTGTACACCTGATGCCGCTATACCGGGCACGAAACGGACTTTGACCAGCAGTGCGAGATTCGAGCAGTCAGAGCCGCCGCGCAACAGCAAATCCTCGTCTACGCAGCAGCGATCTCCAGCCCCGAAGGACGACAATATAGAAGGCATGCTGAACAGCATCTTCCCCTATAAGTTCGGCAAGCCTGGAACTTCACGCTACAAGTCACGACCCGCACAAGCCGAGAACCGCGCAACCACTGGCTCCGGCCCAGGCTCTGAGATCAGCGCGGACTCTGGAACCACCTCTGTTCAAGACGCCTTCACTGCCAGACAAGCTTCCATCAACCGACCTCGAACAGATATGAGTTCGGCGATAGACACAATGTTTCAGCCCGAGGGTTCAGGATCGGTGGAAGACAGGAGTTACCTCACAACGCCACCACGGCCGGAAGAGTTGTCTCGTGTAGGGCCGAGTGTGGGGAAAAGCGTCTCGTTGAACACGAATCGAGGTCAGAGCTTTGCAGATGGTCTGCGCCTGCTGGACACGCTTGTAGCGAGAAATGGAGTGAGATATGACTTGAAGAAGCAAGCGTTCCACGAGCGTCCTGGACTGAAGAGGAAGCGGTTGGCACGTGAACGATGGCGGAAGAGGTTCATGACGGGGTTCAAGCAAGTTGTTTCGCGTGTACAGCGACTGAGGAAGCAGGGTTGGTGATCGCCGCCATGGAAACCTCAGACATGGCGCCTGCGTTCGTATCGATACTCAGGCTGTATGATGTTGCGGTAGTTCGTTTCTACTTCTGTACACATACATGGTGTTCGAGTTATGCTTGCTCCCAGCTTTGGAATCCTGATTTGCTCACTATCGATCTCACTGTGGACGGACGTTGTAGAGGACAATCTCAAAGACCAGAAATCCTTAACGTTATGTCGAGAATCGATTTGTTCGGACAGGGGCCTGGCCGAGATAAATGGGTTCGTGAAGATCCTGTCCAGGCTAATGATACACATGTATAAATCAACATCAAATGAGGCTCAGAAACACGCTCTTTGATGCAATAATACAGTACTTTGGATTCATTTCGTAGTATCGTTTACAGGAGATCTACCAAGCACGTGAGTACGCGCAACAGACGTTCAGACCGTGACGTCATTCCTCCATATCGCGACCAAAGCAACTTCGAATCCCTTTGGACACTTCCACGATCAATCCCCAAACGCAAACTCTCTACAATAACCACCGTTCCCGAGACTTTGAATCGATTCTGATATCCTATTGAATCACTTGATATCTTGTCACGCTAGATATTTTGCCCCCAATGGTCGAGCTACGCAGTGGAAAACAAGCCAGCAGTGATAACTTTGTGTCCGCGAAGTCGCGCTCGAAGGACGGACGTAAACCAGACAAAAAGAAGGGCAGCTCTAAAGCTCCTGCTAGGCAGACCAAGGCGGTTCTCGACAAGAAAGCCCCTCTCAGGGTAAAGAAAAAGACAACCTCGACGATCCCAAAAAAGAGGTCGAACAGCGATGATTCAAGCATGACTTTCTTTTATTTTTTTTCGGGAGCTAAGACGGGTCGTCACGACAACGACGTCGACGATAAAGCACGCAAAGAACGCAAACCCACCCCCGGCCGCATCATCAACCCCCGCGAGGTCAACGAAAACGGCGCCTCACCCCTTCCATCCAAAGGGGACCCCAAGGACTGGCCTAATATTCGCGACAAAGACTACTGCTCCAAGTCGTACACCACGTACGACGAAAATTGGACGGAGATTGAGCATAATGAAGGCAGACCGTTCCCTCCTCCGCCGAAGAAGGGGAGGCGAACGAACGCGGAGAGGGACAAACATGCCAAGTTTGAGGCTACGCATGATCCGAACGCGAGGTCTCATGATCTTTATCTCTGTTATGGGAGAGGGCCGCGAGGGAAACCGACTTATGACCGTGCTGGGTTCCTGCTTGATTACGACAAAGTGTCTGACTGGTTCAAGCCTAGGAGCCGTGCATCCCTCAAGCCGACGCAGAAGAGCGAGAGAGCCATCTTCAAAAGCATGGCAGATAGCAAGAAGATGCTTGAGTTTTTCTTCGAGCCCGGTGCTGCTCCAGAGGATCGAAGGTTTCTGGGCCATTGTCAAGACCGAGTGTCCAAAGACATTGGAGTACCGTGGCACAAGGTTGGCATTAAGGAGTTTGAGGAATGGGTGGAGAGGGGATTCACCAGGGCAAAGCGCGGTGAGTATGAGTGTGACTCTTTCACAAGTGAAGAGATGGAGAGGGAGTTAAAGTTGCTTCAAGGGGCTTCTCACAGAAAGTGACAGGCTGGCAACGGGCATTATCTGTCTGAAATCGGTGGCACATCAGGGTTTCGTATGAGCTGTCAAGCTATGTTAAAGGAACGGATAAGAACAGGATCATATGCTACTCTCAATAACGGGAGACGAGAGCATCGCCAGTCATTTCCTCGGATAAAATTCGTATCCGGATACGCGATGTAATTTTCGACTGTCAACCTAACGGTCACTATATAAGTTCTGTATGATCTCACTGGCACGCCAAGCTCAACTCCTCAGTATATAAGAGCAAACGGGAGGATATGTCAGCTCTGTCGGCTGTTCATTCATGATTCTTGCCTCCCTTCTTCGGCCGACTTGACTCACCTAACAATCCAACTCACCAATCATCCCACCTCCCGAGCGTTGACGCGTAATCTACATCACCGTGACGGGAACAAGGCTTACCAGACTTCAAATCTACGGACGTACGAGTCCGAGACGTCTTTCAAGTGGTCTTCCTAATTCGATGACGCTCAAACCCACCGAGACCGAGAGGTTTTAACAGTCTCGGGGATCTGGAGAACCCCTGCGAAGATCCCGCTTCCTCTGCGTGTGCTTTGCGGAGCGTTTGAGACATTTCACATGGCCCCATTCAAAGGCTCAGCCAGGTAGTGCTCTGTGAGATGGAGGGACAGAGTGGGCAAAAAACCGCCTTGCGTCTTGGCTGAGGAGGCTAGAATCAGTTCACAGCCGAGTTCCCGCGATGGACAGAGCCATCGTCTGCCTCGTACGTTGGCTGTGCCGGGTGTGGCTGAGCTGGTGGCCTTATGCAAAGAGATGCGACCTTGTGCGAGGCTGATTTGGCTGTACTACGACATTCGAAGCTGAGTCGTGCGGGAAGGAGAAGGGCGCGGCTGTCGATATAACCATCTGGATTGTTGGTGGGTTTTCTAAAGATAAATGCGAGGAGGAGGGGGCGATCTCAATACAAGCGAAAGCGTCATGCGCCAAGCCGCCAGGCACCTCGCGCCATCCATGGCCTTCACAGCCTCGACTACCTTACGTGTATCCTCATTCCGAACGACTGACATAATGCCGTCTCTTCTGCATACATCCACACTTCCCCAGATCTTCCACCTCACCACTATAACCAACTCGCGGCATTGGCCAACCCTCGCTGCGTCCGTGACATGAAGTCATGCTGGACTCGAATCTACCCAGTGAGTTAGTCTGAAGGCCATGGGTCTCTTCAGGAGCTGATAGCTTTGAAGCGTTCTTTCTCAAAGCCTCGCCCGACAGCGTTAAATACCACGAAGCGTTCTACTTCACACAACACGGCTCAGAACCGGAGCCTGCGTACACCTTCCGCAAGCCTGATCCCGCGGCCCCGTCGGCGAGGAACTGCTATGCCGCCGGCCTGTTCGATGCGTACAACCCAGACGTTCTCTTCGGCGAAGTCTTGATACATCCGGAATGGTCTCAACCGTCATTGTCGCTCGAGGAGATCAGGAGGAATGGCGGAGTTCCGCCGCCGCCGCAACCCATCATGCCGACGGAGATTCCCATACAGCTGTATGATCCGGACCAACAGGTTATCGTGAGACAAAAGAGTGGATCTTGGGGTGGTGCTGCTAGCTACGAGTTCAGCATGCCTCAGAATACTTTTCGATTACCAAGTGCTTCCGCTCTCGACAGGACATTGAACGATCCCGCAGCCGACGCCACAACGCCCAAGATCAATTTTGTGTGGCGGAGGGAAGGCAAGATGTCAAAGGACCTTACCTGTTTCATGACGGGCAAGTCGACGGATCCTGGGAGCAAGAAGAAAAAGAATAAAGAACCCGATATCGCTATTGCGCTTTTCAGCTCCTTGCGAGAACTTACGGTCTACCAGTCCAACCTGTACAGGGTCGATATGGAAGACCCGAAAGGACTAGAGATTACCCTTCTGCTTGGTGCAGCAGCGATACGAGATATTTTCTTCGGCCAAATGAACGAAACTTTCAACATTGGAGACCCTACTACGCGCAAGAACAGCAGCAGTATCCTGAGCCGAAAACACTCCTCGCCTGTCGATCCCACTTTATCGTTATCCTCTTTGGCACTTAGACCAGCAATCCAAAACCCTGCTCCCCACGGCACCGCAGTCACCAACGCCTCCCCACAACCCCGCCACGCCTCCGCCAACGACGCCCGCCGCCAAACCCTCCCTCCCCTCAACACCTCACCCGGCCCAAGGGCAGCGTCCCAACCCCCCATCGACCCCCTTGCCCAATGGGCACTCGAAGCCGAAACCGCGCGCCTCAAAGCCCAACAAGAAGAACTCAAGCGTCTTGAAGACGCCAAACGCCGCGAGCGCCAAAAACAAGAAGACGCCGAAACGAAGCGCCTCCGCAAAATGGTTGAGGCGGAAGATAAGGAAAGACGTAGAAAGCAGGCGGAGGTGGATAAGGAGACGGAGCGGTTGAGACGAAAGTACGGGACGCAGGAGAATGTTAGACCCGCGCCTACACCAACACCGGCGATGAATCGCTATTCGGCGCCCCTGCTGCAGGCGGGTCCGACGCAGCGTCCTCCGGTAGTCCAGCAGCACACGGCGCCGCAAAGACTGTCCAATGGGCTGTTCGCGACCAGCTCGAGGCCTGGTCCGGTGCAACGACCGCATCCGCAATCGAGGCCGCAACATGTGCAGGGGAGTGGGCCGTACTTGCATGCTCCGGCTGCGGGGACGCAGGCGAGTGCGTCCAGCAGCGCGTTTTTCGGCGGCAATGGGCTGTTGAGACCGGATGAGGGGAGGAGGTTGAAGGCGGGGAAGAAGAGCTTTTGGGGTTTGAGGAGTGGGAGTGGGTGCGAGGGGGGTGGGGGGAAGTTGAATAAGAAGCAGAGTAGTATGTTCTGATTGACAAAATACGGAATGCATCTCTTATCATAGGATTTGCTGATATGGCATGGTTCGGATCTGAGCTCACGGTGTTCGAGGGGATCGAGAACCGGTTTCTTAAAGCTACGGGAATCAGTGGCAATGCATGGGATTTGTTCCGATGGTTCGCGAAATCTTCCTTTGATCAGTTTTCTTCACATCTTCCCATTGGATTTCGATAACGTGTCACTAGCCCTGATGATCTTGTTCATTCGAAGTCCCAACTCAGCTTGAAACAGGCCCAAGACTTGATCCCACGTATCCGCTCTAGAGGAGCCACCCCGTCCGCGCTGCCTACCATGTACTTGTTACTAACAAACCAATCTCTCCGCATACCACCGCCATTAGTCCTCAAGCGCACCCTCCGTCCCAAACAAGCCTCTCCGATACGCAAGATATCAAGCTACAGTCAGTTATGCATTATCAGTCGCGGGAAAGAGTCGGTCCTGTAGCACCCCAGAGAACTTTTCAAAAGTGGTTTGATTATTCTAGCAAGAGTAGATATCGTGAATCCACAAGGGTCTCCATCCAGAAAGGATTTGTGGCTATAACACGATCCCTCAATCCCTCTCTCATCCACCTACAAAAGTACCAGCTTCTCAATACCACGTCCTCTCACACCCCTGCACCATCATATCCAACTGCTCCGGCTCCGACAACTCCGTCCTCTTCTTCCCCTTCTTTTCATACCTCCCCCGCCGCGGGCAGAACTCGATAACTTCCTCTCTTTGCTCCATTCCCCACCCGCTAAATACGCTTCATTTTCCATCTTCTTCCTTATTCTCCCGTTGCCCCCTCTAGCCTCCGGCCGCAATAATGCACCACTACTTTTCTGTTCCTTCGGTCGTAATAATGCATCAACGATTCTCTCTTCCTCCCACTAAGGCACCGGTCCGAGTTCTGGGCCGGGGGAAGATTCGGCACCCTTTTTCGCCAACCTCTCCAATCTCTTCGCTTCCTTCTTCTCGTTCATCTCCTCCCTCATTTTTACCCTCCTATACTTCCTGTTGAAGGGCTGCGGCATCTCCACCCCTCTCGTATTCCCTCTCGCGCTACGCCTCCATCTCTCCTCCTCTTTCTCCTTCTCCGCTCGGCCCTTCCTCCTCTCCTCCATCTTAAGGGCATGCGCGCTCCTCTCCCCTCCCCTCTCCTGTTTCTCCTCCTCCTCCCGGCAATCCTCCTCCTCCCCCTGGCGATCCACCTCCTCCCCCCGGCGTTTCGCCCACTCCGCCAGGCGCTTCTCCTTCTCCGCCAGGCGCTTCTCCTTCTCCACCTGCCACTCCAGCCACAACTCCTGAGCCTTGCTTTTGCGCCATTCCGCCGACGCCGCGCGGCTTACCGAGCTTGTATCTTCTTTGACATGAACTTGGCGGATTAGTGGAGGCGATGGTAGGTGGGATAGGTGAGGCAATGCGTCAGATTCAGGCAGCCGCTCATCTGACCGGGGCCGTTTCTGCAGCGCGGACTCCGAGCACCAGGGTTGTGGGTACCGGGGCGCTACACCCCGTGCCGGCACGAACGTCTTGACGCGGTGGAGGTGTTCCATGCGCAGCGGGAGAACGGGCGCGGGTATCCTGACTGGGGATCTAGGGCTCCTCAGTGCCTCGGCCATGGCGACTGTTTCGACGATGGGCTTCACGTCGTGGACGCGGATGATGTTGGCGTGGGCATTGACGGCTTGGGTGGCGGTGACGGCTGTGCCCATGACTCTGTCTTTGGGTTCAGGCGCGGCTGTGATTTTGCCGATGAAGCCTTTGCGGCTGGTCCCGATCAGCCAGGGGAAGGAGTCGAGGGAGGGGCGGGTCATGAGGGTGCTGAGGCCGCGGAGGAGCTCAATGTTTTGCTCGGCGGTTTTGGCGAACCCGATGCCTGGGTCCAGGATGATGCGCCAGCGTCGGATGCCGGCTTCTTCGGCGGCGCGGACTCGCTCGAGGAGCTCGTCGCCGACGGTCTGGACGACGCCGTCGGGGTAGTCAGTCAAAGTGGTCATTGTTTCGGGGGTGCCGCGCATGTGCATCAGGCAGATGGAGCAGTTGAGGTCGGCGACGGTGGGGAGCATATCCGGGTCGAGTGTGCCGGCGCTGACGTCGTTGATCAAGTCGGCGCCGGCTGAGATGGCGGCGCGGGCGACAAAGGCACGAAACGTGTCGATGCTGATGATGGTGTTGGCGGCTTCGGGAAGGGACTTGATGAGAGAGATGGCGGGGAGGATGCGTGAGAGCTCTTCTTCGGCCGAGACCATGGGAGCGTTGGGACGGGTGGATTGCCCGCCGATATCGATAATGGTGGCGCCGGAGGTGATGTGTGAGAGGATGGTGGATCTAAGTGAAGAGAGATACTCGGGGGAGGTGGGGTCCGAGGAGAGGTTTTGTCCGCCGTCGGAGAAGGAGTCGGGCGTTAAGTTCAGGATGGCCATAATGTGAGTGCGGGACTGAGCCGTCAATGATGTTCCATATCTCTTGAGCGGTGTATACGGTAACATTTGGTTCCCCTTTTTGGGCAATTTCCACAGGCAGCTTTGTGGGTTGATACCGTTTGTCGAATTGACGAGCTTCTTCCTCAAGTGCTTTGGAAATCCGGGGGCATTAGCTACTTTTCTTAGCAGTCCCATATGCCACCATTTCCATGCTTGATTCCCGGGCTGATTCTCGTGTCTCTGAAACCGTTCAGGCGCTATTGGCGCGCCGGGGCACAATCTAACCACAAGTTATGAGAGTCTGCTGGGAAGGATACTAGAATTGACGTACTGGCACATTGGACGAAGCACGAATTCGCGCTCAACCATGCGGAGATGTGGCACAAAGAGTTCGTCTTTGTGGGTCAGATGTTTTTCGTCCCGGAGGACCATTTCTTGATCTCTGTAAATGAACTCTTGCCCATAGAGGAGAAGGTCAAGGTCAATGTTGCGGGGACCCTTGTCCACAGTCTTTTCCCTACCCAGCTTGTTCTCAATGCGTTTCAGGGTGGCCATTAGATGGTCAGCATGTAGGGTGGTTATGATCTTCCGGCAGTCAGTTACTTGATTCGACGGGTCGAGCACGAAGGGTGTGTGACTGACCTCGCAAGCCCCGTTGAGAAAGGGCGGTTGGTCTTCAACATACATGGCTTTCGTCTCCCAAAGGGAGCTCGTCTGCAAGATCTGCACCTTTTCTTCACAGTCGAGCATCTGCAGGGCGATCTCTATCCATTCGACTCTGTTGCCAAGGTTGCTTCCCAAAGCAATGAACGCATGTCTCATCTCGCGCGGCGCTTGCTTAGGACGCCGGGAATACTGCCTCCTCTTTACCAATAGCTCGTTGGCACCGTCCGGGTCTGCCGATAGAAGCTCCTTGGGATCTTCCGGCGTTACCGGTAGAAAGGTCGTACGAGAAGCACTGAAGCGGCGGATGGACACGCACGACGCCACGCAACATCTCGGCTGCGCTATATTGCTCGGACGGGCCGCCCTGCCAGCTAGGCGGAGCAGGACCCTCAATGTCATTGTGGTGTTGCAGACGTTTGCAACATGGAGATGTGCTGGTTGAACAAATCTGGTGTCGTTTGAGAGGCCGTGAGCACAAATCAGCAAATCTTCGGACTAACGTCGGCTGCGAGCACTGGATCTAGCCGAAGACGTTTAGCGCCGAGCTGAGTAATCATCCTCGAGATCCGGGGAAAACTAGCCGATCTGGCTCTAGCCTCAAAGCTTAAGTCCCCGGCCAGTGCCGGCCCCGCAGACGGAAGGCGGTGGGCATGCGTACTGTTGTACTGTACTGTACAGTAACGTTACTGTAGTGGGCTGATGTTCGTTCAAGCCGAGGCACCTGCGGACTCCCTCGGCCACCACCCCGGCCGATAAATACACACCACTGCCGCCACTACTTCACCCTCCCCACAATCCTCTATCCTCACCACTGAAGCCCTACCCGCCTCCTGTATCCATCTTCTGTACCGACCTCCTGTACCAGCTCACACACTCAAAGCCCTCAAGCCCTCAGAACCCTCAAAGCCCTCAAAGCCCTCAACATGGCCTCTCCACAGGTTCTCCGCACCACCACCACCGATCTGCTCAAGATCAACCATCCCGTCATGCTCGCCGGCATGAACGTTGCGGCTGGTCCCAAGCTGGCCGCCGCCGTCACAAACGCCGGAGGTCTCGGTGTCATCGGTGGAGTCGGGTACACGCCAGACATGCTGAGGGAGCAAATCGCCGAACTGAAGGGCTTCCTGAAGGACAAGAACGCGCCATTTGGTGTCGACCTCCTGTTGCCGCAGGTCGGTGGCAGCGCCCGCAAGACCAAGTATGCAGTCTTCAGACAGCCTTTGTGCAATTCAGATCGTCTGAACACCCGCTAATCGGACCCTCAGCTACGACTACACCAAAGGCAAGCTCGACGAGCTCGTCACCATCATCATCGACAGCGGCGCCAAGCTCTTCGTCTCCGCCGTCGGCGTACCGCCCAAGCACATCGTCGAGCGCATCCACAAGGCCGGCATCCTCTACATGAACATGATCGGTCACCCGAAGCACGTCCAGAAGTGCCTCGACCTCGGCGTCGACATGATCTGCGCGCAGGGCGGCGAAGGTGGCGGACACACCGGCGACGTGCCGACGACCATTCTCATACCCACCGTTGCGAAGATGTGCGAGGGCAAGACTTCCCCCATGACCGGCAAGCCCGTGCAGGTCATTGCGGCCGGTGGCTTGTTCAACGGCCAGTCCGTCGCCGCTGCCATGATGCTGGGGGCATCAGCCGTCTGGGTAGGGACGCGGTTCGTCTTGTGCGAGGAGGCAGGCGCACCAAAGGCTCACCAGGAAGCCGTGCGCACCTCCGGCTTCGATGACAACGTCCGCACCATCATCTTCACCGGCAGGCCGCTGCGCGTCAGGAACAACCCGTACATCAACAACTGGGAGATCAACCGCCAGGCTGAGATCAAAGAGTTGACGGGCAAGGGAGTCATCCCTGTGGAGCATGATTTGGAGAAATTGGGCGACGACCTCGATGATGACACTATGGATAACGCGAGACCGTTCCTGATGGGTAAGGCTGCGGCCGTCGTTAATGAGAGGAAGTCGGCAAAGGAGATTGTGGATGAGATGGTCAACGACGCGGCTAAGTGGATAAGCATGGGCAGTGCTTCGATTGTGAGCAAGCCGAAGCTGTGAGGCATGAATTTATGGTATGAACATATGGCATGATAATATGGCACGGTGTTGTCTAATTCTACATAACTGTTGAGTACGTAGATCAACGTTTTATGAATGTTCTACTGAGATTTGCCAACGCAACTCAGGAGATTGGTTTACGTAGCCTTGTTAGTATCTCTAACACGGCCTGATAAGCTGCGGCATGCGCTACCGATCTCGAGCGGGGATGTGGAGTCCCCCATGGCCAGCAGTATCTCGATAAGTTTCTCATCCTCGACTTCCCCTACTCGACATACTCTAGTTGTCCATCTTTTCCACAACACCCCATCGGCTCACTTCCCCAACCACCGGCCTCACTAGAACATATAAAAACCAAATCTCCTTTCTCCATTCTAAACTTTGTCCCATCTCATCTCAGTCCATCCCACTCCCAACTCCCCCTCCTCAACATGCCCTCCCCTCCCGCCCTCCAAACCATCCCCGCCCGCCGCGGCGCCGCCACCCTCCTCCGCCACGGCCAAACCATCAAGATCACAAACACACACGGCCACCAAGTCATCGACACCTGGGCCTTCGCCCTTCCATCCCCCTCGGCCACCACCTCTCCCCCGGACCCCCAGCACACAACCGAGGCCAACCTGGCGGCCTCGATCCCAGAATACACATCAATGTCGCACACGCGGGCCAGTCTCCTGAAAACCCACCCGGTCCCCGGCGACTCCATCTACAGCCAACGCCGGCAGCCCCTGCTCACCCTCACCAAAGACACGAGCCCGGGCATCCACGACACCCTGATCGCGGCGTGTGACCGGTGGCGGTATCAAGAGCTGGGCGTGCGCGGCTGGCACGCCAACTGCACGGACAACTGCTGGGATGCTTTGGCCGAGCTGGCGGCGGCTGAGGGGCCGCAAGTGGTGGGTGGGTTGGGGAAGCTGCAGGCGGGCTTGGGCGGACGGGTTCCGGATCCGTTTAATCTGTTCATGAATATTCCGCTGAGGGAGCGCGAGGGCGGCGGGTATGTTAAGGGGTTGAGTTTCGAGGAGCCGGTTACTGGGACTGGCGATGCGGTTTGGTTGAGGGCGGAGAGGGATGTCGTGGTTGTTATGAGTGCTTGTCCGCAGGATGTGCTGGGGATTAATGGGGGGGTGCCGATGGAGGCGCATTTTGAGGTGTTGGAAGGGGAGGTGTGAGGGGGAGGAGGTTTGAAGCGGAGGAGAGGAGTTGGATAAGTGACTGCGGAAGAGAAAGGGGAAGAGAAAGGAAAGGAAAAGGGAAGAAGGACGGATGAAAAGAGCGTCTTGAGAGAACTTAGACAAGGAAGTATGGGTCACGATACCATCTATAAACGAAACCGTAAAACCATCGCAGCTCCAACATAATAACCCAAAACCCCCAAGACCCATCAGCAACCCCACAACAACAAACCACACCCACCTTCCCGCTTCCACGCTAACTTAACACTTCCTAAACCCCAACAGAACAAATCCTCTGCTCCTCTTCCTCCCCAAAACCTCACCAACCTTCCTCTTCAAGTTCGCCCTCCCGCACTTCCCCAAGAACCTCCTCACGCGTTGCGTGCCTGTATCCCCACCCACACTGCTATCATCCGAGAAACTCGACACGACATCCACTCCATCATCCACCTTTTCCCCTGCGACCAATGCACAGGATGAAGTGGAGCCTTGTCGCTTCTCTCGACTTGCCGCCTCGCCGTCTTCGCACCTGCGACAACGAACCTTGTCGCTGTACGTCAAACCGGCTCTCTCCAACCTCGCCGCCAGACCCTCGTTGGCGGCGCGGAGGCGAGTGTTGATATGACACATGCGGTCGACGTCTCGTTGGCGTTTCTTGACTTGGTATGCAAGTCCCGACGAGCGGGCCTGCTCGGCTAACAGGGCGCTGTAGAGGTGTTGTGTTAGGTCTATGATCTCGGCTGTCGAGGCCCAGTGGGCGGCGACTTGGTGCAGGGTGGTGGAGAGGTCGGGACTTTTGCGGGTGGGTGGTTGTGGGGTGGGGGAAGATGGGGGTTGGATTGGTGGCATGGCGGATAGGGCTTCGGAGCTGAGGGACGAGGAGAGTGTCGGTTGGGTTTGCGGTTCGGGGATTCCTGTGGTGGGAGCTGTGTGGGTGGGATTGTTGGTTGGGGTTCGAGGGGACGTGAGGGTGGCGTAGTGTGAGTTGAACAGGTCGTTGGTTCTCTCAGTCATTTGATCCTGGATTTCGGGTTTGTCTTGAGTTGTGGCAGTGAGATAGTGCTGGATGTGGTGATTAGTTGCGTGTCCTGGTAGAGCTATATATATACAAGCACGTTGTGATTGTGTCTCGAGATAGCAAAGGCCATCTGGGTATGACTTGGAATCTGAACTTGTTGTTGACAAAGGATAGTACTTCAACACAGCGACCAAGGGAGACAGTTTCTCGAACGCGACTTTTCCGTTTTGTCGTACATCAATCATGGGTTTGGAGAGACTGGATATGTGCTGCATCTTTGTTGACGTTTTGAGACATCGAATCTTCTTTGCCCTGATCGGCTTCCTGCATAACAAGCTCGACGCATGTTCCCGGCGCTTTCAATAGCGAGCAAAGGCTTCTAACCTGGGAATTGTTGTTTTCCATTCTCTGGTGGTGCCATCATGCCGGAGATCAGACACATATGGTGACCTTCCGCATCGCGATGAGCTTCTGCAACAGACTGGAGAGACATTGTCACAAGTACCGCTCCTCTGATGATGTATACTGTTCTGTCTGCCTACTTAGCTATTAGCTCTGACACAGAATGCGAGAATACTTGGCCAAGCGGACTCTGGTACAAATGGGTAGTTGCGAATTCAGAACCAACACCACCAGTTGTTCGAAAGTGAGGGAGAAGAGCAAATATCCTTTATCCATGGTCTGCCAGAGCTTCGCGCTGTGTATTAATCCATCCCTCCTAGCACCTTTTGCTAGACGTCGAGGTCATGCCTGTCCAGCATCTCCGAGAAGCCATCTAGTCGTCCCCAGTCACACCCTTCGACGCCAAACTTCTCTCTTTACCTTCTCCCACTGCCAGCAGATCCTGGCACGTAAAATCCGCCATCTGATCTCGTGAAGTCCTCCCAAAAGAAAACCAAAGCATGCAGGTCACTCAACCTCATCTGGCCCCCTAAGCGTTTCCCAACTCTCTATGTGTCACGTCATTGCCACCACAATAACGTTATAGCTGGGTGCGAGGACATCGTACATACCAACCAAACCCCCCAAGACCCTCGTCAACCACGAATATCAAAAAGGCCGCAACGCCCTTTTCGTCTGCCGCACAACACTCGGCACCACGAGCGACTCCCTCACAACCTCAGCATAGCCGAACAAAACGACGTAAAACACGGGCAACAGCAGTAGCTTCGCGCCGACGTTCTCGGTCACTACAAACGGCACCAAGCCGTACAGCGAGAGCGGAAGGATGAGCTCGTAGCGCCTGTTGTCGGCGGGAGCGCGGGCTTGGTTGATAGGGACTAACGTTACGGTTGCTGCGACGAGGAGTGGGTGTGGAAGGAGTGAGGACTGGTACTCTTGGCTTGCGAGATTGTGGACGGCGTTGCTGTAGGCTAGAACGGGCAACGTGAGCCAGATGTGATATGCCCGTTTCTTGAGACTCAGCCAGGATAGCATGATTGACCCGTGGTAGTTGATATCGTGGTCGTGTTTTTGAGTGGCACTCATGCGGTCGTTAAGTTAGCCCTGCTCGCTTGGTCAGATGGCGACTGGATACATATCGGAAGGATTGCGAGCAAACGTTGTTTCTGACACGCTGTCGGAATGGTTGGCGGGGAGGTGTGGAGACGGCGGTTACAGGTACGGAATATCGACTGAGTCGGATTTGGAGAGATGATAGCGGTGGATCAGGTACTTTCTCTGCTCCTAGTCGAAGAGCATTGGCGTGGTCCAGTCTGTTGGAATCTTCTGGTTAACACCACCCACACGTGCGCAATCGGAGTATACAGCAGACAGATAGCGTCAAGCTGCTAAGTTTTCAAAGCCACGACCTCCCACCAAGCAAGCCCCTGTGTCCATTTGTCAATCTATCGCGATCCACGTTCCAAGTCCTCTGTCAGAAATCCTGTACCTTTCCCGCAAACCCTCCGCCTGAAAAGTTGTAATTATCTGACTTCGTCACTTATACCTACACCTCATCATCTCACCAGTAACAACAACAAAACAATCAATAATTCGCGCCAGCCAACCCCGCCGACTCCCCCTCTCAAGACCTCGAAACAGCAACTCTCTGTTCCCATCAGCGCCCCCTTCAGCATTCAAACTTCAATTCTGGTCACATACACAACCAGGTCGGTATCCACGAGATGATGCCGCTCCAGGTGATGTGAGGTAGGACTCCAAGCCACGCCCAAGCACCCATCCGCTCCTCTTCCACATCCCCGCAGCAAGATGGCAGCATCACCCCAACACACGAACCCTGAAACGGAGAATGGAGGGAGGAAAAGAGAGAGATGGAAAAGTTATAGAACTGGGAAACCGCATCGTCTGGCTGAGGTATCCCGGCAACTAGCCCCGTAAGAAAAGATCCGGAACGCCGTGAGCACAGCGCGCCTAGCTACGGATATATGTATATATGTACAAGAAACACAGAACCCGTCCGCCACCGTCTCGCCCTCCCCCCGAATACCCTCAACTAGAAACCATCCAGCACGCCCCTCCCACCATCCCGCCAAGCAAAACCGCCGTCAAAATCCCCGCCGCGGCCTTATCCCCCCCGGTAACCTTGCCCACCTGGACCGGCTCATTCGCATCCGTCCCCGTCCCCGCCGACGGATCGCCCGAGCTGTTACCGCCGGTGACCGTCGTCAGGGGCGCCTGGACGCGGGCGATGAGATTGGCGCCGATGACGCTGAGGGCGCTCATCTGCTCGCCGACGCCCGTGTAGCCGTCCCACGTGCTCTGGTACCAGCGGCGGCCGCACTCGGCGCCGGAATTGCCGCCAGAGCACTGTTTGGCGGCGCCTTGGGCCGAGGCGCGGAGTTTGGCGAGGATGGGGCCGGCGAAGGGGGGCGCCAGTTGCGCGGTTACTGCCATCCAGCGCGAGAGGTAGGCTTTGAAGGAGGGCTGGTCGGCGTCGCAGAGCTGGTTTACTTCGCAGGCTACTTCGGACATGATGTTGCCGCCGTATTGGGAGGGGAAGAAGACGTCGGCGCCGGTGAGGTAGGCTGAGAGCCGGTTTTGCCAGGTTGAGGAGCCGTTGGTGTAGTTGTACATGTAGGCGGCGCCGGAGATCATGGTGCCGTAGTTATAGGTCCATTGGAGTTGGTCGGCGTCGCTGCAGTTTTGGAGGGTCGAGGAGCCGTCGTAGACTTGGTAGCTGGAGGGGTTGGTCGTCACGATTAGGGGCGAGTGGGTTATCCAGGTGTGCATTTTCTCGGCCCAGTCGGCGTAGGTTTGGTTGCCGGTGTAGCGGGCGAGGCGCGCTGCCAGTTGGAAGAATCCGCCATTGGAGATGGTGTTTTTGTAGTCGTACCCATTGTTGAAGGTGAAGATTTGCCAGCGCAGACCGCCTCCGCACGAGGATTCGTCCCAGCGTGCGGCTTGGGTGTTGAAGACGGCTTGGGCGAGGGCGAGCCATTGGGGCTGGCCGGCGGGTGGGTTGGGGAACTTGAGCTCGGCGGCGGTCAGGGCGGCATAGGCCCAGAAGACTTGATCGTCGTTGCCCTGTGGAGAGTGTGAGTGAGTTGAGTGTGAGTTGAGTGTGAGTTGGGTGTGAGTTGAGTGTGAGTTGGGTGTGAGTTAAGTGTGAGTTGAGTGGGAGTGTGAGTGGGGGTAGGAGTGTGAGTTTGAGTGTGAGGGCGACTGCCAGATCGGGGAGTAGGATGCGGGCATAACAGGGGCAGCAGCAGCATCGTGAACACTGAAAAGCCAAAGGCGCCATCAGCAGCACCAGCAGCACCAATTCGCAGCCCCAGCACGTGTGGCGCACCATCACTCACCTCATCTTTAGTCTGATTGGCAGGCATGTAGTCGTCATTCTGCCCGGTCTGGAAAAGAAGTGCCTGGGTAACAACATGGTTGTAGGAGTCGTCGCCGGTGTAGAACCAGTACTCGATGAGCTGGGCTCGCACAACAACGCCGCGTCAGCCTCTCGCTCGAACCTGATCTCGGCCACGCACTGCAGACTGCCCGACTGACCGTCATGAACATGGCGCCCGCTTCCCACCAGTAGTACGGCGGCGGCAGCTCGCCGGGGATCTGGCCCGTCTGGTTGCCAATGTAGTAGCTCATCATGCCGCCCGCGATGGTGCTGGTGACGGACTTGATGCTGGCTGTCCAACGCAAGCATCAGCAACAGCGTCGACGGCCGGAAAGGTGGCGTGGCGAGCATGAGTTACGCACCCGGACTCGAGAGATCGAGCGTCAGCGCGCTGGCCAGGAGGCCGCCGTGGGAGGCGCATAGCGACAGCGTCGTCGCCCAGTGGGCGGGGCCGAGTGCCTTCATCTGCGGAATGGAGTCGTCGTGGAGCGAGCGTGGTGGGAGGACTGCCGGTGGGCTCCGTGAATGGGGGCTCCGTGAAGGGGGACTCGGTGGAAACGGGGTGTCGAGAGCAGGTGCATGATGGGCAGTAGATAGTTGAAGGAGGGAAGAGGCTAATCTTCTACTAACGTTAACGGTAACCCACGGGGCGAAGCGTGACTGTCAGCGCGCGAAGCTTGCTGGGCTAAGTTAAGTTGCAAGTCGGGCGCAAGCTCAAGACCGGGCCAGGTCTGCGGAGGCGACATGATGGCCGGCCAAGCGGCTGCGGCGGCACCCAAAGGCCAAAGGGAACACAGCGGACGACGGGATGGTGATTGGGGGGATGCGCTGGGGATGCGCTGGGGATGCGCTGGTGGATGAAGTTTGCTCAGCAGCAGCCGCGCGTCTGGAGTCTGGAGTCTGGAGTCTGGAGTCTGGACGCTGGACGCTGGATGGACGTCGACTCTAACGTTGACATATAAGTTACGTTAACGTTAACATATGTAAGTTAAGTTACTTGACGTCGGGGGTGGTGGAGCAGGGGCCTTGGCGAATCCGGGGTCGGAATGACAAGCAAAACGGACTTGACAAGACAAGAAGACAAGACAAGACAAGCTTTGTGGGGGAGCCGAGAGCCTGCAATTGCCCCCTCCCCTGCACCCGTGCGCA
Source organism: Saccharata proteae CBS 121410 (assembly GCA_010015785.1). Taxonomy (NCBI): domain Eukaryota; kingdom Fungi; phylum Ascomycota; class Dothideomycetes; order Botryosphaeriales; family Saccharataceae; genus Saccharata; species Saccharata proteae. The sequence goes on along the minus strand of ML978711.1, from coordinate 1,297,197 downwards.
ACGCCCAGCCAGCCACGCCGAGGGGCAACACCATCGCCCACCTCACTCACCACTTCAACACCGCTTTGGCAAACATTCATGCATACCGTAGATTAACTTGACTATCCGAACAGAGGCTCGAGCCCGGCCGATCCCATCTACGCGACCCCACGCTCGTACATTCCCGCCGCGTCGATGATACACAGTACGGTAAAGAAACACAGTCCAAAGATCCATCCATAGCGTTATGCGATCCGATGAAAAAGAAACCTGCACCTGAAGCAACATAAACGCGCGTGTGCGCTCTGTCTCTCGTCTCCGACAGCTCGTCTGCAACCGCGGCACTCGAGGGGGGCCAATGGCGAATACTGTGCCGAAAAGCGAGGCCCAACTAGTCACTAGAGAAAGACGCCTACTACTTGATCAAGACCCGCACACCCTGCGACGACAGCTCGCTGACCGGCTCGAACACATCGTGCTTGAACTCCACGTCGCTGGCATCCGTCTCGAACAGCTGCATGCGGTGCGAGAAACGCAGGACCATGGCCGCGAGGCACGTGTACGCCTCAAAGTAGCCCAAGCTGCGGACGCATTAGCAATCCCATCACACCCACGATTCCACACTCTCCAGACACAGCTGCAGAAAGCAGAGAGAGGGAAACAAGCACCCGACTCACTTCATCCCCAAACACTGCCTCGTCCCCTTCGAAAACGTCAGCAGATACCCATCGAGCCTCCGATGCCTCCGCCCCTTCTCATCCAGCCACCTCTCCGGCCTGAAAGCCTTCGAGTCCGGGAAGATGCTCTCGTCGTGGTGAATCAGCACGTTGTGCATCCCGACCGCCGTCCCAGCCGGGATGTACCACTCCGACGGCCCACCCGGCCCCTTGGACGACTGCAGATGCATCGTCTCGAATGGCGCCACTCTGGGCAGCCGCGCGGACGCGCCGTACGAAAGCCGGAGGCCCTCGGTCACGGTCGCGTTGAAGTACGGTAGCGCCTCGAGGCTCCGCCAGTCGGGGATTTGGTCCGAGTTGGGGATCGCAGTGCGCAGTTCTTGCTGCAGGCGGGCGAGGGTGACGGGCTGGGAGAGCAGGTGGAACATCACGACCGTCATGACGTGGGCGGTGGTGTCGGTGCCGGCGTCGACGATGACGAAGGCTTCGTCAACGAGCCGTTTGGCTGTCTTCTCGTGGGGAGGGAGGGAGCTGTTGAGGAGTTCTGTAAATATGGTGCGGTAGTTTTTGTCCGTGTGTTGGATGCCCTTTTCGTGCATGGCCATCACACGGTGTACTTCCTCGGTGACGCGCTTTCAGATGTCAGTTTCGTGTGAGGGAATGTAATAGTCGAGATTTGAAAGTCTTACGTTTTCGTAGATCACAAACTCCTCCAAGTCAGGCGCCAGATGTAGCGCTAGCCATCTAGGAGTCCAGTGTCAGTGCTCGGGGTTGAGAAATTCCGATCGTCTCAGGCTCACCTGGGAAGCATCATCACCGCCTTTGCGACCCATGGAAAATGCTTCGCCGTCAGCGACAAGCGCATCTGCGCAATGATGGCCTTGTGCAGGTTTGTCCCAAAGTCCTTCGAGTCCAGATAGTTCCAGCACAGGCCGAATGCGAACTCGGTGACGATGTCGGTAGTCATGCAGCAAAACGCATCGTTCAACGATAACGGCTTGCCACTGCCGGCGAAAACATCCATGTTGCTGCAAAGCTTTTCGACCTTGGAATGGACCACGGGCTGCAGCTTCGCTAGATTGGGGATAGTGAATAAGCGGGATACTGCCTCGCGACGCGTGCTGTGCAGGTCATGGAGCACGGTGGCGAAAGGCGCCCCAGGAATCCCAAATCCGCGGTAGAAGTCGCCGTGCTTGTTACGAATCTTGTGGGGGCCGGCATAGAGGGTGTCAATGAACGAGGGCTCGTTGACATGCAGTTCATTCGGCGAGATACGAACGACGGGTCCTATATCACGCGTTAATGGAGGCATGCAGATAGGAAGTCTCTCGCGCTTACCATATTTCTTGTGCATGCGATCGATCTCCCAGATATAAGAGCCGACTTTGATACTGTCATAGTAGAACTCGTACAGCCGGGTCGCTGCTGCGAGTCTTGGACCAGGGAAACCAGAAAGTGAGTGATGATAGACGTTTGTGTACATCTTCACTCCAACGGTCATGATCCATATGCACGCGAGCAAAAGAAGGTAGGCCATGAATGGAAGGCTGGTTACGGACTGGGACACATGCTTCCAGAGTGTAGGGCACTGCATAGTGTCAAATTCCATCTTTTTTGATCAGTAGTTGCTGTAGATATTCCAGCAACGTAGGTATTCCAGCAAGGTAGGTAGGTAAGCTTCAGGATGGGGGAGGCGGTGTAGATGAGAATATATCCAAGGGTGAAGAACCGAACTCGGAAACAGGGCTGGCGACCTGCCAGACGAACAAAGCCCAATAACAGGGCGAAGCGGAGTAGGTCAAGTGGCCGTTAGCTGAAGCTTGCGGTGGCTAATACTAGTTCCTCTATCGCGCTGCTACTGCAGTGCGCCCTCAGCGTGGTGAGCTCGCTGCCATAGATATCCCATTAACAGGGCTGATAATAACCCGCAGACATTGCAAGCGACCAAGCCTAAGGCTGGCCAGTGGCTGGGGTGCGAAAGTCTGTTCAAACTTACCCAGTAGGGCGCTGATATAGCCCTATTTGTGCCAATCGAGGTAGAGTAGTAGACTTGGTCTCCATCCCAAATTTCCAGGCTGGAATGGCCTCAGGCGTTTAGGGATCAGCTGCGCTTCACTGCGTGCTACGATGGTTGCTCTCGAGGACACGGGTTGCAAACGAACCACGTCGACTCGCCGCCAGGCGTGCATGCCTCGTGGTGGGTGCCGCAGGAAACCGGGAGGCTGGCCGTCACTTGGTCCCACGAGACCGACTTCGGCTCATTCGAGTATGGATATCCGTTCATACATTTACCTTATGGTAATTGGGCTGAAGAAATGCAGTCAGCCTTGTTCCTGCACCATCGGGCGCATCCGTCACGATAGATGCCGCAATTGAAACTCGGGCAGCTCAGGAGGGACATGACCGTATTCCCTGGCATTTCCATCGACGCCTCCAGCGAAGCGTCGTCCAATAACACCTTGCAATCGCAGGACTTCCCCTCGCGTCTGGAAACTGGGTGAGACCGAGGTGCCGAACGCACGACCGGGTTCCGGGAATCGTCTTCCAGAATCGGAGTGGTGGAATTATTGTAGATGATACAAATGCAGCCACCGACGCGACGGTGGACCGGAAAGCCCCGGGCATCCCCAATGCTAGCCATTGGCTCCTCGATAACGCACGGCGATGCAAAAGACGCCACAGTGGCTGTAGGACAAGATGTACCGATGAGATGTACCGATGTTGACAGGGTACCGTCCGCGCCCCTCGTGGGCGTTCAACCGGGTAGCAGGGAATGTGCCACGGATCACTTCCGCAAATCTTGCAGGTCGCGAGGCGGCGATCGATCCAGCCAGGAACAAGGCGTGAGACGGAAGTTCTTATTTTTGGAGGATTCAGCATCTTGTGGTCGGCCATAGTCCACTGGGTTGTCGCCGGAATAGCCAGAATTCCACCAGAATCCCACCAGCTTTCATCACATAACACAGCGACGACGCCTCCGAGAGAGTAAGCCGTCCTTCAGGGAACCCGTCGGACAGAGCTTTCGTGTTGAGAGTGCTGATACATAAGGGAGTAATGGGGTCCAAATTGAATCGAGTTGCCGAGTCCGCTGTCAGGGTCGAGGCTGGTGACCGAGGACACTCTTGTCTTCATATATGCACACCATGCCCGGAGATGACCCGCATCTGAACGCAGACAGCCACGCGCTTACGCCTTACGCCATGGATGCTGCAGTCTGCATCTCGGGACAGGATAAAGGAGTCAGCTCGGGCTGCTGTGCCGGGCGGCAAAAGGATGGGTGGCCGGGGTGAGCAACGTGATCTCTCGGATCATTGGACTGCGGATCGTCGGCGATTGATGAGGTTGTGCGATGTATACATGGTGGCATTTATGGACGACGAAGTATACATAGTACTGTATCTACAGCCGCGACGTCAGAAAAGTGCCGGGGACGACGGGATCCTCTTGCCAAGAGACCCGACACGGCGGAACAGACGAGGCGAGATGAATAAGTAACGTGAACGTCACGTGCTTCCGCCATGCAACCTGGAGATTCATCACAACGGGCAATCGCTGGTTTCGCTCGAATAGAACAGAGTCAGAGTGTCTGTCGCAGAGAGGAGCTTACGCTCGTCCACATCATGAGTCACGGCTCGTATGTGCGGATAAGTTACCGCGGTGGAGTCGTGGAGTCTTGGAGTCGAGCTGGAGTTGGTCAGCATCGCTTGGAAGGTGCCGCCAGCTCGGTCACCGAGACTTAAAGTCCGAGGCCCTCGCTCCCGCCAGCCTTGACTGCGCCTTTCCATCTCCTCAGCTTCCACCTTCGACTTATCTGATCATCAAGATAAAGAACTACATATCCTCCACCACCATGGAGGACCGCACGCCCAACTCCAGTCGGAGATCGCGTTCACCGGAAGACGTGCCTGGGGACGCCCACAACGAGCCTCGCAAAAGACGCAGAAAGGCCCTCTCCTGCTACGACTGCAGACGCCGCAAGCTCCGTTGCGATCGAGAATATCCAGCCTGTACCAGATGTCGCAAAGGCGGCCACCCCGAGACATGCTCCTACGATGCACGTGCAGACCTTGGCAAAGGAGGCCTGGACGAGTTTGCCATGCATCTTGAAGCTGATGCAAATGATCGCATTGCCATCTTGAGCCCATCAACTCTCCATTCAGCTGCCAAAGCTGGTCCTGAAGCCAATGACTTGCTGCAATCTCAAAGACAAAAAATCAGCGAGCTCGAAACTCGGCTTGCTCAGCTAGAGGGCAGGTCGTCGAGATCCAGTCTGAGCCATAATGCCATGGGTCAGGAGTCTGTAGTGACAGTTCACGAAGCATGGCCTAACAACATTGACTCTGTGTTCGCCCCACCAAACCGGTCGATATTGAAAGAACCTGCCGAGTTAGAGACCATGTTGTTCAGAGGGAAGGGTTTCAAAACACAGTTCTTCGGAGCAAGCAACATCACTAGTACCCTGGTGACTCATGTAAGTATCCACTTTGTCTCGATGGAAGTTCAGAAATTTCCGAGATGCTCTCTCCTGCGGACCCGCACACCTGATTTGCTTTCGTTCATTTATTGGCCTTCTCTTTGAGGATCATGTAATCTCGCCAGGCTGACCATCTCAGTTTCCTGGATTACGGTCGTTCATGCAAGATGCATTCATGCAGAATCCCTCATTGGTCCACGGCCGCACTGAAATGAAGGCTTCCAAGGCAAGATGGAAGAAGCATCGACAGTCTCAATCCCATGAGCCCTCCCGGAACCTGGAAGACCTATTGCCAACGAAAGATGAGGCTGATAACCTTGTCACGCTGTACGCGGAGACGTACGAACGGACATATCGTATTCTGCACATGCCAACCTTTTGGAAAGATTACGAAGCATTCTGGCGCGATCCTTCGAATCGCCGGCCTGAGTTCACTTCCATTCTCCTCGCGATTTTGGCTACCGTCTCCTGCGCCACACCTGCTCATCCCAAAAGCTATTGCGCCGACAGTCCCTTACAGCGGGAACGTGCGATCGAATGGGTCGAGGCGTGTGAAGCCTGGCTCGAGCGGCAGAGTGCAAAACACACTGACATTGGCAAATACCAATTGAGGTGTCTTGTCCTACTCGCAAAGTACACCAACGCCATCAAATGGAAGCAGCTGTGGCCCGCGGCCCGAAATCTGTTCACCTTTGGAATGGCAGCAGGCCTTCATCGGGACCCGCGCTGTCTCGTCAAGGAAACCACGGTCTTCGAGCAGGAGATGAGACGTCGTCTGTGGGCTACCATCGTCGAGTTGGAGCTACAAGGCTCTGTCTATCGGGGAATGCCTGCGTCATCTCAGGGTCTCGTTTCGGATTGTGCCGCGCCGTTGAATGTGAACGACATGGACCTCGAGGAGTTTGGTCGCAAATCATTCCCAACCGCGTGGCCTATTCAGGAATACACTGAGGCTTCCTTCCTTCATGTATCCTCGAAGAGTTTGCAATTAAGAGTATCCATCAACGCGTTGGTCAACAACTCGTCTTCCTCTTTGTCGTACGATGATGCCCTCACGTACGACCGCCAACTCCTACAAGAGCTGGGCAGGATTCCTTCCTGGACAGGCAATGATGCTGCCGTCTTTCCTCGAACTCTCCTAGACATGCAACTACGCCAGTATCTCATTCTCCTCCACAACCCCTTTGCTCGACAGGCAGGCACAAATCCACGGTACGCCTACTCAAGAGCCGCATGTATGGACGCCGCGGCAGCCATTCTCGAACAACACTCAAAGCTCATAGCCGCAGACTGCTACGCCTTGCTTCTTCTCCGCTCCGACATAGTGCGGTCGGCATTATCCATCATCCAGAATGCCTTCATGTCAGTTCTGGCGCAGGACCACCGTTTCTTCCAATCTCAAAGCAACCACATCTCAAAATTGGTGGACAAAGCACTCGTGCTGGTCGAACAGAAGACAATACGCACCGGAGCGCCATTCAGCCATCACTGGCATATCTCGGCAGCATACAACCTTCTTCTGGCAAAAGTGGATCCCGCGAACCGAGAGCAAAGAAGCAAGGATACGGTTGAGAGGCTGATGGGGTTGTATCGAACCATTTCTGATAGGCAGGAACCGATAGAGCAGATAAGTGGAAGCCTCGAGGCGGACGTAAGTCAGGCTGTAGTCGAACGCGAAGGAACGGCGTTGACAAAATTGCAGGATGGACCGACCGCGAATGAAGGACCCGTCGATCCGACCGTGGCAGATCTACAACTGCCACTCGATACGGCGTTAGCAGACCCGAATGGCTTCGACTTCTCCGATCTCAATTCGTGGGCACTGGATGACCTGTGGAACTACGGGCCCATTGAGATATGAGCATAGCCTTGTGAAGCGTTTGGCGTGTGTTTCACACTTTCCTCTTTCCACCCTTTGAGCTTCATACGGAGTCAGTGCTGCCCTTCCGGCATGGTTTCGATGTCACGGCTATGATTCATTCAAGATACCCTCTCCTCTCCGTGATTTCATTCGCTTGGAGGTGGATTGTTGAGACAGCGTTTAAGATCTGTACTGGTGTTTCATCTCTCCTACACTCAGTCGTCTCACCGACGGCAATGCGCTATCATCGATGAGACAAGCAATGTAGAACTCCTTATATAAGCTCCGGTCCTGCCTTGCTTCCAAGGTCCAGGCTAGAACAATGATACCCAGGTGGAATGTTCGCTCGATGCAGAAGTTTCATCTACAAGCTGCTTTTCAAGTGTGCGCGTACGAGCCTTTCTTTGACGCGGTTCTTCCAGAATTATCCCGTTGATGGCGACAAGGTTTCTTGACTTTTTGAGAACAGGAAATAGTCTCAAATAGCAATGATCTCGATGCCTATTGCCGGCTTTGGGTGCCTGAGGTGGTCAATCAACTGACAGCTGACATGTCTCGCACCAGTAAATCCTAATCGACGTACATCATCGGCTAACTACTGCCGCCCCGCTCCTTGTCGCAGGTCTTGAAGAATCACTTCTCGGCCAACTCTAGGAATATGAGAGTGGACGGAACATCCAGATGGACGAATGGCACTTGCGCTAGGGTTGTCGATGTCGACTATACGGTCGAGCTGCTGTGGCTGATGGCTTCTCGCACTCCACACGCCTGGCTATCTCTGAGGCTCGCACCTTCCACAGTCAAACATGGGATCCTGAGCCTTGTAGCCGTGAGCTCCTTGTGGTCTAAGGAACCAGAATTACAACCTAAGACGTTCTGTATTCCCTGCAGTCTCCGTTACTGGGGAACTGTGGAAGAGAATGCGTGCCATCGACAAGACATCTGATTGAAAAAAACTTCAAAGGATGTCTTGTAAGTCGGAAGGTCTTCGTAGTACTCTGGGTCCTTGACATAACACTCCCGTTCATCTGGGTAGGCTCGCAGTCCTTGCTACGTCTTCCAGGGAACCATGTCCATGCTTCCACGGCACTGGCTGTCAAGAACGTCCCTCAAAACCTCTACGACACTGATTCCAGCTTGTGGTCTGTCGTCGTCCTGTTGCTCAGGCTCTGCAAACTTGTCCAACTTCTCCAGCGCTTTGATCGGGGTGCTCAGGAACCTTCTGGTTCACTACCTCATCAAAGCTCCTCGAGACATGCACAGCCAGCTGGGGATCTCGACGAGAGCCCTCTCCATAGACCGCAGTCGCGCGCTCTCCACACAGTCCGAGCTCTCCAAACCCTCTCCGGAGAGAAAAACGACCCACGAGCAGATCCTCATCCGTAACCCAGTTCTGTCATCCCCAGGCCTGGTCAGGCTCATCGAATTCGTCTGAGAATAGTTACAGATGACTGGAAGCCTGAATCTTGTGACGGATGGCTTCACAAGCCCTGCATCCGATACATTGAGCCTACCTGTTATTTTCCAGCATAGAGAAAATAGAGCGTGTCTGTCTGGAGACCAGAGGGGCGGCCGGAGAGATATTCAAACATGTAAAGCAAGCAGACGGAGGGCTTGTAATTGAAGCAATTGGCGCTGTTTGCTGCTGATTTCTGGCGAGTATTCCGTTGCCGTTGTGGATTTGTCCTAGGGAGAACGCTGTTGGTTGGCAATGGGATGTACAATCAAGAGCGAAAGTTACATACCGCGAGAGTGCTTCTGGGGATGATTCACTGTTTCACTTTCCTCGGCGGCTTGATGATAGATTAGTGACTAGCAGGAATGCGTCACGGGAGCCTAGGTAGTCGTGAAGCTTATGCTCGAAGACTCCCTTTCTCGTAGCACTGACCTGGCTCCGAAACTCTATGTAGCGTAGAAAAAGGGCACTCTAGGATCGTCGGCTCGGGTTTTCCCCGATTCCCCTATTGAAAGCGTTATACATGACGCTAGTAATACTGCGGCTCCCAAATATCGGGAAGGAAGTAGCCCGGTGGTGTTTGTTACAACCCATCCCTCTACCCGGTGACCCCTGGAGGACAGATTTCACACGCCCGCCCTTGTGAAATTTCTCATGCTGGGCTGGCAGAGACATCTAAGCTCTCTGCCGCTATCTGTCAGTGGTATTGCGCTCAGGAAGGTCTTTTTGACCCACAGCTGAAGATCTCCGCCGGCTGCTGCCAAAGGTTAGCTAGCAGCCACAGTTCTCGCTCGACACACTGGCGCTTGAGTCTCTCAGATCAGGCAGTACACAGAACAAGTACCGATCATTCGTGTAATCCAGTCTATTAACATTTTAATGAATACCCACTAACAATGTGACAGGTCCCTGATAAAAAGCATGGATGTACCCAGATGGGTCCTTATGGGGGTCGCAACGTATCTCGCTCGCGTCATCCTGGATGTTCTGCCCTTCCAGAATGTCTGCACACTGGCCGCCATATCCGCCACCCTCTGGCTACAGCGCAATTACCACTGGCTCACTCCTCTTGACAAGCTCTGCCAGAGCCTTGAAGCTGGTCTTCGGACATTTCCAGGTGCCTGGCTAGGGAACGAGATCTACCGCCTTGTGGCTCTTGAGAAGACAGACTTCATGGAAGACTCCGGGGGTTGTCACGACTTGACAGGAGTGTTCGACTGCATCATGCGGACAATACATGGTACCCACTTGACCCTGGGCTTCTACCTCCTTCTCCTGGCGCTGTTCTGCAGACTCTTGCAATATCTGGTCATATCCAATCAGCGCTTGGTCAAATACTTCTCTCCGAACCGAGTTCCGAAACCAAGAACTTCTGAACGACGTTCTTGTCGCAACAACTGCTAGGTTTTGAACGAACGGGCAGCTCCGTTCTCCGAAACCAGAGGTCTTTTATGACAACTCTTTCGAGATGGAAACCCGAAGACCCACTTGGACGCCCGTCATTTGCACGTTTGCGTCGGGAACTGGAGCTGAGGTGAACAGCATCGAAACAAAGTAAGGTGAAAACGGGACATTCGGTCAAGGAGTCTATGGAGCGGGCTGACAAGTATCACACCTTCGCTGACGAGGATGGCCTGAGTGAGATCTTTCTGCGCTGGAATTGATGACGAGAATCGTGCCTGTACGACAATTGTAAGGAGGGCACTGGCTGTACATAGAAAATGGCGATCGGCATCATGAGTAAAAGTGGATGAATTGCTACTATGCTTAGTTTTTTTGCCTCGGGTTGTATTGATCAGCCTCTGAAACCAACTTCTTCCCATGCACCTTTGTATTTTGACGCTCACACTGACGCTCTAAGCGGGAAACCCCCACTGGAAGCGACGTTCCCACAGTCCCTGCACTGATGTGTGCCGTCAGGGCTTGTTTGCATTTCTGTCCAGCATAAAACTCCACAGTACCTATCTTTGACCCCGCAAGAGGACTCCATGCGCCATATTTCTCGCAGCAGATCATAGCAGCACCTAGTAAAAGCTCGTCCGTGGACCCAGCGTCATAGCAGGTCTCGAAAACGGTGTTCATGGCTGCTGACTGTACCTCGAGCGAATGAGGAGACAGAGCTGGGTGAGAAAGCTGGCGAGCTGATTGAGAGATGCCGCGTGAAGACGACTTGGAGTGGAAGAGCGGTAAAGCTGAGAGTGGAAGGAAGATGAAGCAGCGACTTCTCTGTATTGAGCTTAGCTCATTGATCTGCAGTGCATAGCAAAAGGCATTTCTCTGTTGTTTTGAGGCCGTGTTCGACCTCGCTGCAAGTGCATGATTCGAGCAGGGACCTTATCATCGAATGGGCCACTGTAGGTGAGAAAAACACACTTTTGAGAGAGCAAGCAGTATCACCTCTTAGGATCCTATATCCCGATCAGAAAGTTACCAACCACTGGGCTCGTGTAAACCGTTGATGGATGTTACCGACTGGGCACTACAGATAGAGCCAAAATCCAATCCAGTCAGTGGCAACCCATCGGGATGGTGAAGAAGAAACAGTCGTTGAATCCCCGAGAACGATCATCAGTCCAGGGCCCTAACCGTTACAGGCATTCCATAGGCGCATGAAGCACATTCCACGAGCCATCCACGCATTATCAAGGTGCAGTCCATCTCCGAACTCCGCAATAATACACAGTGTCTATCACCCCAGCATCTGGTGTCCTGACGTAGAAGAACGGGCAATCGCGCGCGCGGGAGAAGAGACAGGGAACGCTTAGGCCTCGTTCGGGCGCAGAGGTTTTATGGTATTCGGCGGCCATCGGGGGCAGTGACCTGATGACGATGTTTTCGTAGAGCGGAGCGAATGATGGAGAGAGGAATACTACTTGTCGGAGCAGCGGACGGAACGATATCGCGCGTATTGCGGCTCCGGGTTCGTAACCGGATGGACTAGGCAGAGTATTGATGACGATGTCATCGCTATCTGGGAGGAGAAATGACTGGCAAAGGCGATCCAAGTGAGTTCAATGACCATCATTCAAGACAGAGATTGACCGCAACGATAACGTTGGAAAGGGAAAAGAAAGATCTCAGACCGCAAACAGCAAAAAAGACTCGATGACTCGCTTGAATTGAATGCATTTCCAGAAAAACAAAAGGGCAGAACGTTCGCGGTATGGGTTCGATTCCCATACCGCGAAACGCCCCGCTAGGCAACATACCGGAATCTAGGGCTGGGCCCTATGGTCAGTCCACAGCTGCCCCCCCGCCATTCCGTTGCACCATGGGTGCTGCAGTGCCGTCCTTGCTGATGAAAAACTGACAAGCGAAGTTGATTATATAGTGAAAAAAGGACATGGATGTCAATTACCCCGTAGCCTTCGGTCCACTCAGGTCATCGACCACTCCTCTCGAGAGCCGCCAGCCGCAGCCCCGAATCCGACAATCTAAATTCGCACCGCCGCCCCCGCCCAAACACGTCGACACTCTCAGCCCTAACAAATGCCCCTCATCAGCGCAAGCCGCCACGCCCTGCTTCGTTCACATCCTCGTAAGCCACAACCCCGGCGAACCCAGCAGCATCTTCTACTCCCTCTCCTCTCAGCGCTATCAACGACACTAGAGCTCTATCTAGCCAATGCACAGTCGAATCAGCGGCGTTATCTGGTGCAACGAGCTCGCCGAGCAGAAGGCGGGAGCGGGAGCGGTTGAGTCGGCAATATGATGCGTGATGAGGCGAGAGGAGTGTTCGGGCCAATGTTGCAGTATGCGGCGGATATAGTAGGTGACAGCGCCTGAAGATTGGGTTAGTGGCGTCTCATGTCCTCCTAAATAGAATGGCTGGCTAAGAAGAGGAGCGAGATTCGACAGACGTTCCTTGTATGGACTGGGACTTGAGAAAGTCAATTTCCATTGCTTCGATACCGGCCAGCGACTCCATGATCTCGTAAAGCACGGTTGCAGGTAGACTTTGGATATCTCTGTGTAGACTTGCTCTTTGTGGCCGGTGTGGCTGAAGGTACCAGGGCTCATCCGCCATAATGCTTGATCCGTCCTCCGGCATGACCTACAGAATACCCATGTCGAGTAGGGTTCTGAGAGAGCCAATCGCTGCCGACTGTGTATGCGATCAGCCTCAATAACCTTAATGTCGTGACTGAGAGAAGTAGACAGTTTAATGCGCACAAAGACTATAATGAAAGAATTCCGGATCTAGTTTTTCAAATGTACCACCCCATTCTATAGTGCAATCCGGGAGTGCAGGGCCATCTCTTTGGGAGTCGCAATCTGGGTGGTGAATTCGGTAGCTAGGGCTTCTAGGTGAGCGCTGGCTAGTTCGTTAATCTCCTGCAATATCTGCCAGATAGACGCGACGCGGCATGACTAGATATAGCGATTACTAAGAACAACATTTCAAAGCGTGAACTGCTTCAAACCTTTTGGATGATGAAGATGGGAATACGCGATTACAAAAAGCATAGACGATCTAGAGAATTCGTTGGTAATGGAGTCGTGGTAGTTCTTTTGGGTAAGATGTTTTCAGGTGAGCATAGAAAAGGTCTTGCGGGTGACAGATGGCGTATGAGAATCAGTAATACCATTTCTTCACATGATTACTACCGGGGTGTATATCAGGTCCCTCATGCTTGTTCGATGGAGTATAATGAAGGAACATTTTGAATACTACAGAGCTGGAAACAGAACATGACGTTAGGAGAAGCAGCGGCGTTGCCGGTTATCCGATGAAGTCACTCGCGACTGAGCGATTCGCCATCCAAGAGAGAATCTACCAGAAATGATCAATTGTTCTGATGGATACGGGCAGATGCTGATGAAGGGAAGACGACAGAGAGTCTCGGAGCGGAGGTGCATGTGAAGTCCCCGCGAAGCGTCGGCAATTCATCGGCAAACCGCCTGCTAAGCTGACTTACGTAACTTACAATCCCTGTCACCATCCGACCTCGTCTGTTTACCTCACCCCTCCCCAACCACCTACCCAGCGCACCTCCAGAACCTCCCCAATCTCCATCTCCGACCGTGACCGCGTAATTCGGACAAGGCTCGCCGCAAGAGGTCTCTTCGCCCTCGCACGTGAGGCTCCCATCCCCCTTCCAGGCCGTCCGGGGTGAAGTGGGCCCAGAAACCGTACGATTCTGCGCATAGGCCAACCTGCACCTCGCCTTTTTCGGGGTCCGTCATGTGCGTCTTGCGACCTCGGCCTTGCAGCTACGTGGGAGGAACCGGAGGCTGACTGGAATATAATAATCGACTCCCTCCCCCGGTCAAGCATGTCTGCTTTCCTCCGTCTTTCCCTCTGGTACTCTAATAATCTTACGCTGCGCTGTTGCTGAGCGGTCGTTTCTTTGTTCTCTGCTTTCTTTGCTGGCCCTTGATCACCGCCCGTCCTTTTACCAACCCTTCCTTCCTTCTCGCCAAGAAGATACCCCCACAAACGCCAGACAGTCCTCATCCGAACCTCTACGACCTCCTTCGGACCCCTCCAAAAAGAACCCGAAACCAAGCATACCTACAGCAACGACCATGGTCCTCGGTCCCCTTGCCCGCGCCTGGCTCCCCTACCTCAACTTCTCCGTCGCCGTCACAGCGCTCGGCTTCCAAACAACAGTCCTGTACCCCTGGCACCACGAGCTCGACGCCGCGTTCCAGGAACTCAAGCGCGAGCACGTCACCCAGCTGCAGATATACCACGAGGTGAAGCTGAAGCGGCTCGAGGAGTTGGAACGGAGGGTGTTGGCGACGGAGCGGGCGCAGAAGGTGGGTTGATGAAACCACCCGATGACTGGAGCGATCTGGGAATCGTGGATCGGACGGAGGCTGATTTGAGTAGTCGTGGTTTCAGTGGTGAGGTTGATAGATCCTCGGAGACGATGACGAGAATAAGCGGCCGGGGAAGGTTGCTCTGAGCGAATATACCCGGAGATCAGAGTGATAGAGGAATAGAAGGGAAGACTGGAATGAAGACGCAAATAGCTGCAGTGCTGGGTGAACGGTCAAAAGCAAGCTCAGCGACACGGCATTCCACTGGGATCCTCAAAACGCCTTCGCTACCACCCGGACCGTCGCTTCCCATACTCCGATAGCATGACGAGAGATCAGGGAACATGGTGGAGAACCAGAAGCCTTCCGAAACCGCGTAGAAGATATATAGAAGGACTCGAGTCGAGGTCAAGGAGGCGCTAGAGTAACCGCAGTTCGGACATCAATATACGGAAATAGCAATTGGGAGTCGTTGAGATTCAGATAAGCTTTCGTGCCACACTTGTCCCTATTCCTTGTGACTCCGCCGGACCTCATTATTTTCTCTCGATTTAAAAAGAGCCAGGGGGTTCTTGCAGACGTGGAAGATTAGTAAGACTTATCTTGCATAATCACAGTTCTTGTTACACTCATCTTCGAACGGCATGAAACCGCCCGCATTTGTAGTATGCACGAAGCAAATCTAGATCCCTCAGCCTCGGCCTTTCCAAGATACCTTCATTGCTCTACATTCGAGACAGCTACGGCGAGCACTCGAATCAGATCCATGCCAACCCCAGCTCAGTCTTCAACATCCGCCGTGACTTTCGAAGCACCCGCCACCCCCTCGCTTGTCCCCAATGAAAGCTCCGGGAGACCCTCCAGCCCGTCCACGTTTCCCCCAACCTCGTACGGAGACACGAGCTCCAGCTTCTCCCACTCGTCCTGGCAAGTGCGCCAGTCCTCGTAGTACGTCTTGAACCTCTCCTTGCTGATCTGAGCCATCAGCTGCGTCTCAGCAGCACGAATCTTAGCACCATCATCACCCTTCAACTCCTTGTAGTGGGCAATGGTCTCCCTGTAGCTGCCCACGTGCTCGTTGACAATGAACTGACAGTACCGCGTGATCGCGTCCAAGTGGCCCACCAGCAGCGGCTGCTTGTCTGCGCGGACGGCGATGACGTTGCCAACCTTGTTCTGCCAGTAGCTGGGCGCCCAGCCGAAGTCGTTGCTCGCGCTGTTGCAATCGAGGTGCAGGTACGTGGCGCGGGAGTTCGTGGTGCCGGTGCTGCGGTGGTCGAGGCCGATGCCGTCGAAGAATTCCTCGCGCCAGGCCGGGTTCGTTGGGCCTTTGATGGCGCGGATGGGGATGCCGATGCGTTCGGTGATGGGAGCGGCGGGGCAGGTGAAGACGGCGTGCGTGACTGGAACTTGGACTTCCTCGAAAGCCGGCTTGTTTTCGGTGTGGCGGTCTCCGAGGCAGTTGATTCGGACTCCAGTGACTGTTTCCCCGTCGTGGGGTTCTTCGCAGGCGAGGGCGTTGCCCGTGTAGGTCTCGAGGTAGTCGACGATGTGTCTGAAGTCGGCTGTGTCGAGGGAGTCGAGGGTTTGGAGGTTACCGTCGACGCCTTTCACGCCGTAGACGACGACCGGTCCCTTCCAGTTGATGGCCGCTTCGAGGTTGCTGACGGCCGCGACGGCCTCGTTGACTTCGGAGCCATCGATCTCGGAGGTGTCACGGTTGCTGAAGACGATGGTGTGCGATAAGTTCCTGTTGAGCCTTGGGTTGACGGTGAGAGTCTTTGTCGTGGCGTCCGTAGCATTGCCAAGGAGATGACTGAATTGCGGCTTCTGGTACTTCTCGCCATTCTCGTGTTTCTCCGTCTCGTAGGCCAGCCATATGAAGAAAGGGTTCTTGCCGTTGTTGGGGAAGTAGATGGCCCGCTCGCACTGGGGGTATGGGGCCTCGGAGTGGCCGTGGAGCTTCTTGCAGAAGATCTTGTGCGTGGGCCAGTCGGCTTCCTGGCATGAGCGGGAGCAGTAGATGATGTTGCGGCAGCCCAAGCAGAAGCTGCCGGGCTCGTCGCACATGGCGCAGAGGACGACGGGTTTGGTCATGATTGGAAGCTTCTTTGTGGGGAGGGTTGTTGCCGACGCTATTGCTCTTTGTTACGGCCGTCGGAGAGAACGGGGTGGAGCGAGGTGGTGAAGTTCAAGGGCAGAGAGTTGCGGATGAACAGTGGTGGAAGATCTTCATGAGATGTTCGCTGCGGCTAGGGAAAACGTGATGCAGTCACCCGAGAGGATACTGAACAATCGCGCTGGCAAAACCGACATCACAGTTTTTCCTAAGACTTGAATGGAAACCCTACGTGGCGAACACAATAGAAACAATTGTTTGTAACCAGGAAATCATAAGTCCAGATTATTGAAAGAGTTTGGTCGTACAATACGCAAAGCACAGCTTTGACAAAATCTGGTGGAACAGATCCTTCAGCAGCCCAAATATCAAGTAACAACCCCATATCTCGAAGACCGCCCATGTGCTAAGAGAAGCGTGATGAAAAGCAACCGTCGAGTGACAACGATGTACCTCTACCGTCCGACATGTGCCTGCGCTGAGACCTGGGATGGGCTGTACACGCGTCACTTGGGTTGCAGGGGAGACAGAGACTCTACTTGCTTCACCCGAACGTGTATCGTGAATGCACTAGATGATGAGAGTATCTTCTGGGACCGAGAGATGAGATGATGGTGATGGCAAGATGGGAACGAGGCAGAGTGTGGATACGATACGTGGAGCGCCCTCGTTGCGCGCGAGGCTGTAACACCACCCACGCCGCGAGAGCAAGACCTTTATGTACCTTAGTGATGACAAGAGACATCAAGCAGTCTTAGATCAAAGATTTAATCATGCTCGATGCAACGCCGGACTGTGAAGCAGCAGTCTTGCCCTTCCTGCAACACTGTGCCCGTATCTCTCGCACGCCAACGAAAAATCTCAGGTCAGCTTCACAGATAATTTTTCTTCCTCGAAACCGCGCTCAAGGCACGACAGTCAACGAAAAAAAGTAGAAAAGAAGTGAAAGCATGCCCGTCGGGCATGCACACCAAAGTGTAAACCAAGCAAAGTCCATTGACATAAAAAGGCCAAAAGGATGAAAAGTCTCGACAGACCGAAGGCCCAATCGAGAGTGAAGAAAGTGTAGAGTAGCCTCGCAAGACTTCTCAAAGTGTGTTCCAAAAATTCCCTGAAAGCCCGAAGGCTAACAGAAGCCTCAGCTGAGAGCTGAGAGCCGTCAAATCCAGTTCGAGGGAATATCCGAGGGGTGATGAGTACTCGTCGAGCGTTACCTACCATGTGGATTCCAAGCTTCATGAGGGCGAGGACATGGTGAGAGACGAGAGTGCGTCCACTCAAGCAACTTCTTCGAGAGGCAGCCGCTTTCATCACCACCCGCGTCAGGAGGGCTCGCGACACCAAGGTAAGGCAGAGAATCGACACTCCTTCGACCATCATATTGAGCCACGAGTAAACAGGGCGCCCTGAGTATAACGTGCTTACGATAGACCACTTGCAAAACCTCATGAAGCAGCAGCAAGATGGGATTGCATCACCCTTGAACCGTCGTCCACCAGGTTAGCGTTTCGCCAACGTCAATGCGCCATTCAAGCGGCCTTGGATGTTTTCCCCCAGAGTCAAAAAAAACCAACAAGCCCACAAAGCCAACAAGCCCACAAAAGCCAGCATGCCACAAGCCAAAAGTCAATAAAGAAAAAAAGCCCACGAGCGCGGTAAAACCTGCAACGCCCTTAGTCCAACACTGAAATGAGAAGAAAAAAAAGAAGAAGAGGTTCTGGCGAGGGAGGAGAGGTATTTATACTTGAGGTCGAGTGCGCTAGTAGCAAGCGAGGATGACTCATAGATTGCGGTACTTGGGGGTGGATCACATGTGGTCGCGTAGCAGGCTTCCAAAGCCAATCGACCTGCAGACGGAGAGCTTGCACGTAGTGGCCGTGGCATTGGATCTATGGAGTCTACGCGCCTGGAAACAAGCGCTGCATCGATCAGAGAAGTGATTAATAGGCCCGGTCTTTACCTCCCAAAGTACTTGACTTCGAGCAAGCGCAGCGGAGGGTACACGATGCCAGCCCAGGCGAAGCCGAGCTCCATTCCAAGATCTCCGCCAAAGTCCCCCACCAAAGCCGCGATTGGTCTAGAAGACACGCGTTAGCAATCAAATTCCTATCCCGTTCACGACCCAGGAAGCAGTCACTCACCCAGTGTACCAAGTTTCGCCCATACCAACGATAGCGCCCGCCGCGCCGACGCAGAACGCGAACCCCGCCGCGTAACCCGGGCTCAGCCTCGTTCGGTCATCCCATCCATCCAGATCCCAGCCAATCTTCTTCCTGATGAGAGCGACCTCGACGTAGAAGATTGCGAAATAGATCATCGTCCAATACGCAACCACAGCGACCATGTTGGACAGGAAGGAGTAAAAGCTGTTTCGCCCGACGATGCCGAGGACGGTGGTCAAGACGGACGCGAAGAAAGCCCACACGAAACGGGGGATTTTCTCGGTCCAGTCGCCGAAGAGTGCCATGGAGATACTGATGCTGTAGAGGTTGAGGATGTTGTTGGAGATCATGGACCACGCGAGAATGAAGATGAAGAAGTAGCGGACGTTTCCTAGGTATTCCATGGAGTAGTTCATTCTGGACATCATGTCAGTGTTGTGGCATCCCCTCGCGTCATCAAGACCTACATATCCGTTGTGGATTCCGAGACTTCATAGATAGCCATCCAGTCCGCATTGTTATTTAAGATTGACCCGAAACCTACACCGCAGCTTATGGCAAACGAAGGCATAATCCAGAGGCCCATGAAGCTCATGGAGAAGATCTTCCAATCAGGCGTCGACTCCGGATAGTAGATGTAGTAATCTGCTGCAACTGCAACCCATCCAGAGGATGAGCCGAAGACGACGGCGATGTAAGAGAGGATAAGGCCGGACTGGGTTGCGCTATCATACTTCTCCGGGGCTGGTGCATTGGTGAACTTATCTCCACCAACACTGTACAGGACGATGAACACCATGAATGGGAAGATGACGGCGTATCTATCTCCAGGTCAGTAACTATAGTAACTCACGACAGCAGACACAGCAAGCTATCGCGAAGGCCACACATACTTCGAATAGTTGTGTATGAACTTGTAGCCGCCGGTGGCAATCACCCAACTCACGACGCCAATAATCACGCAGCCAGCGGCCGTCGGCAGATTATTCCTCGAAATCGTGTTCAGAGCTTGACCGCCGAGGATGACATCCATAACGCCAAACACAACTTCGGTGAACACGTTCAATGCCGACATCACCATGGCGCCATAATACCCAAAGGCATAGCGAGAGTTGACGAGGGAGCGAAGACCATTGCGTTTTCCGTATATTGCGACGTACGCAGAGCAGAAAGATCCCAGCGCGCCGGCGCCCCACGTTATTCCGAGACCCTGGCCGAGAGTCAAATTGAAGCCCACAGGGCCGAGCACGCCGGTGGCGAATGTGCCCAAGGTCAGGCCAGCAGAAGCCCTGAATATGATATCAGTCAGCCGCAGGAAAGCCGTGTCACGATAAATTTACCTGAGAGGATCAATCATTAGCATGAAACACGATGGATGCAGACGGCATAATACCATACCAGATGAGAGTCAAGGAAAGCCAGCCTTGTGGTGAGCGCTCCTCCGGCAACACCCTTTCGATGCCACGAGCTTCGACACCGATCGAGTCCAGCTTCTTCGAAATGCGGCCCAGCTTGCCAGTCCAGGTCAATGGTACCAGATTGCTCTCATGCACATGGACGCTTGGCACAGCCTCCTTGACACCTCTTTCTTCATCGCGGCTCGAGGGGCGGACCTTGTACGTTTTCTCCATCGCGATGGTGCGATGGTTGAACAGCGCAGACCTAGAGAAAAAGTTGAGAGAGAGGAATGAAGTTGCTATCTAGGGCTGGACATGTCGCGTGCGTGCGACGCGGTTATGTATCGAGGTGAGGTGTGCGCGGACAAGCTACTATATGCGGGCAAGCCCGAAAGCAGCGACTCCGCGCTGGGAATGGCCCCAGATATAAAAGGCTTCGAGATTTCTTCTGGCTCGCTTCTTATCTCCCTTGACTACCTCCCGACAGTCGCTTCCGTGGTTGAACAAGCGAACGCTGACGGCTGTGGCGTGGGAACAAAGAGCGATAGCACGAGCACGAGAGCACGACTTCATGCCTCCGGACATGCCGGAAAGGCAGCACTGAATTGATGCTTATTCGATGCAGTTTTTGGATGTAAGTCGAGCTTCCTGGTGTCCGATTCGTCCAATACAGTGGTGTAGATTACTTGCGTCAGGATGCCACCAGTCAGATTGACCCCACGACAGCAGATGCACTGATAAGGTTCCCTGTCGAATCCTCCAACGAGCTTGACATTTGTCTGCTCCCTCGCCGCTGTGGCGCTGAGCTGAATGCCATCGTATCACAAGGAGGCGGAGGTGACCGACGCGGACGATTTGACCTGACGTCGGAGATTCGGGCGCGAGAACACCGAGGTCGACTCCGCACCTCCTCTCCTGAACACTCCACAACCTCTCTTCATTCTTCTCATTCTCCCATCGACGGTCTCTTCATAGCCTCTTCGACTCGCCCCGCGTGCTGAGCTCATGGTGGTCAGTTCGTCAGATGCAATGACCTGCCTAGAATCGACAAGATCAACAAGCCCGTGTAGCCCCTAGAAAATGCGATCACAGGGGAAGCTTAGCCGTCTCGGGCGCCGCCGAAGGATTACTTACACGCGTTACATATCCACATCCAGCATAAACAAAGCCATGAGTCATCATGCTGGACCGTTCCTGAACTTTCAATCTCCTTGATCTCCTTATGATCTCCCTCTCCCCTTACCGCCCCGAACATCTTCAAGAAACCTGTGACCCAGCATGACGATCCCCGTGTCCGGATCCTCAGCCGAGCGCTTCGGCTCCGTGGAGGAGTATATGAAGGCGCGCAGCGCTCTCGTCGAGGCGGAGCGCGCTCAGGGCTTTGATGGCGATGCGAAGCCCACGGCGCTGGAAGAAAGAGCTTCGGAGGTCTTGAATGCTTTGAAGGTTCAAGAGGAGGGGAGCTTGCATACTGTGCATCCTAACGGAACCGGTTTCGAACGCGCACACAGGTACCTGCATGGATTGGATACCATCGCCAACAGCAAAGTCCTTGATGTAGCGAGGAAAGCCCCAAAGGGTGCCCTTTTGCACTGTCATCTGGATGCTATGCTGCCCCCGCAGCTTCTGTTGGAAGACGCAAGAAAGCAGCAGAATCTATACATCAAGACCGATGCTCCGTTGGTTTCGAAAGGCTTCTTTGCGCACACTCTGCCGGAATTCACGGTTTTGGGTGAGAACGTAGAAGTATCTGCCGTCAATAACTGCTTCTCGGCCCAATATGTTTCTGGCTCGTGGATGAAGTACTCCGAGTTTCTCAAAGCCTTTCCAGGCGGTTCAGCAAAGGCAGAAGAATGGATATGCTCGAAAATCGTGCTCAGCGCCGGTGATGCGTATCATCCGGAGCAGACAGTAGATGGGTGCGCCAATACAACGCAGAGACTTGCACCAGCAAGCAGCTACTGCTAACACATTTACAGCATTTGGATGTCCTTCAAACGTGCCTTCATGGTCCTTCGCGGCCTGACTGGCTACGTGACCGCATACCGCAACCACTTCGAGCGCGTAATCTGGCAATTCGCCCGTGATGGCATTCATTACGCGGAAATCCGGGTGCCATTGCGGGACGGTTACTTCATCGCGTCCGACGACGGAAAAGAAAATCTCAGCCACAAAGAAATGATCGGCATTCTCGCCGATGTCCTCGCAAGCGAACTACCCAAGATCCGGGCTAAGGGGCTGATCTTCTATGGCACGAAGTTCATCTATGGTAGCATGCGCTCGTCAACGCGGGAGCAAATGCAGTGGGCCATTGACGACTGTATCGAGCTGAAGCAAGCGTATCCCGATCTCATCTGCGGTAAGTCTGTCCGCAGAATTGAATAATGTCGAGGTGCAAGCAGCTAACCCAATCACAACCAAAGGCTTCGACATGCAAGGTCAAGAAGATGACGGCCACTCGCACCTGCACTGGATCCCCGAGCTCCTCGCCATGCGCGCCCGCTGCGACGCTCTTGGCCTCGACCTCCCCTTTATTTTCCACGCCGGCGAAACCCTCGACCACGGCGGCGCCACCGACTCGAACCTCTACGACGCCATCCTCCTTGGTACCAAGCGCATCGGCCACGGTTTCTCCCTCACCAAGCACCCCTTGCTCATGCAGCTCTGTAAAGAGCGCAAGATCGCTGTCGAAGCGTGTCCGATCTCCAACGAGGTGTTGGGGCTGTGCCCGACGGTGAGGAATCATCCGCTACCAGTTCTGTTGGCACATTGCGTGCCGTGCACGGTCAATAGCGATGATCCGGGTTGTTGGGAGAGTACGTTGAGTCACGATTTCTATCAGACGTTAGTGGGGAGTGAGAGGATGAGTTTGGTGGGGTGGAGGGTGTTGGTGGAGTGGAGCTTTGAGTACAGCTGTGTGGGGGATGGCGAGAGACAGGAGTGGCTGAGGGTGTTTAGGACCAAGTGGGATGAGTTTTGCCGATGGGTGGTGGATACCTATGGGGAGGTTCTGAAAAAGGCTTAACATGTTACGTGGGATTTCAGGGAAATGGGTTGGGGTGGGCTGAACGGTTTCAACACGAGCATCATCAGCGAGGATGGATTTCTTGTTACGAATTCCCGCATACTGGCTCAACTCCGCATCCTTCTGCGAAAATTATATCTCTCACTGTCATCCCCCCTTAATCATAAGCCGAAGACTCTCACTACCCAAAAATTCTCGGCCATTTCCACGTTAATTCCTCAAGCACATCCTCCAAGCTCCTCTGCATTCCATCTCCATTCCCATTCCCACTCCTCTGCCATCCCATCTCAAACCCATCCAACCTCTCCTCCAAAACCTCCTCATCCACACCCCTCCCCTCCCTCCTCGCCTCCACAACCTCGTCCACAAAAGTCCTCCACCTCTCCCCATAATACCCTCCCACCAACCCACTCCACTCCCTAGACGCATAATCACTCAACTCGCCATCCGGCCCCCACAGCGTGACCAGATTCCTCGCATCAAACTCAAAAAGCGCGACCGCAGCCGCACTCCCCGCGTCCACCTCCGCCCATTCCCGCGCCGCGCTCATCCAGCCCTCCAATCCGAACCCCCTCTCCATCCGCAGCACAGCATCAAGAGAACAGATCAGGCCCAGCATATCCGCCCCCTTCGCCTGCAGTGACCCCGCGGAAGCATTGGCAGCCAACGCGTCCACGAAACCCTGATACAGCACCACAAACGCATTGGCCAGGACCTGACGCGTCACATCCACCATATCGTGCTGGTACGCCGGATGGTCGAGCAAGTCCGGCCGCAGCCGCGACGCGTTCCGCATGAGACTCCAAACCTCGACCATAGCTTCCGGCGGATAGTTTATCGTTGTGATGGGAAACTGCGCTGTTGTTCTGTTTGCAAGGCCGGAGAGCGCGGGACGGAGCTCGAGGAGGGATTTGGGGACCGCGGCGGCGGAGGTCAGGTTGGTGTTGTTGTAGGCTGTGGTGCTGAGGAGGGAGGAGGCGGTGTAGAGGGGTTGGGGGAGGAGGTGTGGTGTCGAGGTTTTATTGCAGGAGACGTCGTTGTAGCGGCGCGTGGCCCAGGAGTGGAAGTAGCGTTCGATGTCTATGGGCGTGGAGGACCAGGCTTGATCGAGGAGGAGTGAGTACACGACCTCGTTGCCCTCCTGCGCCTCCATCGTGTTGCCGAAGCCAACCAGATGATCCGACTCAGCCAGCGCTTGCATGGAGTTCACTGTAACGTTCTCAACCTGCCCGTACAGCCCCATCGTCCCCCCGTAATCGTGCAGTTGGCACCAGATCCACGGTTTCCCGTCATACGACCTCGTGCGCTGCCACTGCGGCTCCGACTCCGAGAACAGGTCTAGTATCAACATGTCTTCGTTGTTCGACACGCCGGAGAGGTACGCCTGGATCCGCGCCTCGGTCCAGAAAGCGCTGTTGACGAAGAAAAGCCATCCTTGCATCATCCACACGGCATCCGGATCCGCGGCTTTGAGGCTTTGCCAGGTGCTGTGGGAGATTTTCTGGAGGTAGGCTGGGTCGCTGGAGGAGGGCGTGTTCTCGTTGTATTGGTCTAGGGTGTAGATGTGTGTGATGTTGCCGTAGGCGGCGGTTTGCTTGTCGATGAAGTTTTTCTGGAGTGCTGCGAAGGTGGGATCGACGGGCGACAGGAAGGTTACGTTGGTGTATTGGGCGGGGAAGTTGTTCCATCGCGTCCCATTGACGACTGTTGCGTTTGGTAGGACTCGTGTGATGGCTCGAGGCACGAATCCAGTGAAGGATGGAAGAACGGGTGTCATGCCTAGCTCTACCATCCGGCACACAATCTTCTTCTGCAACTCGGACTGACCGTTGATCCATGATTGCGGGAGGCTGCCGTATCCACCCCATGAGCCTTGGATATTGCCGAATCGGTTCCAGGCCTGGAACGCGGGACCGCTTAGGAAAGAAGCGATTTCGTTGTCGAGGAGGCCGAGATCACGGAACACTTCGATCAAAATCTTTTCTTGGCCGACCCATGCTAGGGGCAGATTGACGCCGCGGAGAGCGAGCCAGTCGAGTTCGAGCTCCCAGTCTTCCCAGGTCCAAAAGACGGTGGTGTAGGAGAATGTCACTATGATGTGCTCGGTTCAGACAGCTCCGGTGTGAAATCAACGAGACTGAAAACTAAAAGCCTACCTGTGTTGAAATGATACCTCCACTTCACGACACTCTGACCCGACAGCGACGTGTTCAGCACCGGCAGTTTCGCAGGCGCAACATGCAACCTGCTCCCAATAAACCACCATATATCAACGTGCACCACATCCGCCAGATACCGATGCAAACTGTACCACGCCGTCAGCCAGCCCACTTCCACCCGGATCTCTCTTTCCACAGCCAGTCGGTATTGCTAACCCACTGGCAAGCCCACTCAATGTTTCCGACTCAACCCGCACACGCCCTCCAGCCGTCGACGAGACGACGTACGCATCGTAGCCCTGCGACGAGCCATTCTCCGGCGCCGCAGACCCATCACGCAGTCCGCTGCCGCTGCTGCGAAGGCAGAACTCAAACGACCCCACATGCGCTGGCATGCGCCTGCTGACGAGGTCCACGAGGCCTTGAGTACCAGTGGCGTCGCAGTGCGGCGCTGCGATTGAGGCAGCAGAAGTTGCGAGAAGAGCGACGAGAGCGGAGACACGCATGTTGAGAGGAGAAAGCGAGACTATAGGAGGAATGAAAGCATCGGGTGCTTGGCCCATGGACTCAGGACTGCTGAGACATATTGAAGACTCGGTGCGGCTGAAGTGCATACCTACCTGGCAAGCCCGACGTCATGATTCTGGTCTTGTGCATGCTGACAATGCAGGAGCGACACCCCGGTATTTGTGATCTGTAACACTGTGATACATGTATTTCCAGGCATTCATCCTGACGACTGTAAACGGATGTATAGCTGTACTGTCTGTTAAACGGGAGTCGTTTGAGGACTGGAATCCACCATAAATTCCCAGACTAAGTTTCCCACCCTGTCACATACGCTCTTCCAAATATTATCCTTCTGCCGATCAACGTCAGGTAAAGCACACGCGTTGACATCGGTCATGCGAAAACACTGAACTCCGGAAAGAAACAAGACGCCAGAGAGCAGCAACAGAGAGAAGGAAACAACCACAGATTAAGAGAAGAGTTCGTCCGCTGGTTGGCAGGCCCATCTCATGCTCACATCAAGTCATCACGTCGTTCGCTGCATTCCCACTTACCTCCCATCATGAAAGCCCAGACCCTATCATCAAAACCACTCCTCGTCATCATTACTCAAGGAAACAAACGAGCCTTGTCCCCGTTCCAAACGCGTTGAAACACCAAAGGGTCCACGACGTTCAAAGTTGCTGCTCGACCCTGCATCTCCTCTTCGAGCGACCTGCATGCGGCAGCTTCCCCGGACCGGCACTCCAGACACGGCTACCGAAGTCAACGATGCAGCCCTGCCCACGAATTCCCGTCTCGCACCCCCCAAACACCCAGCCCACCACCCCGTCCTCCCTCCCTCCGCCACCTCCCCTACCAACTAAACCGATTAACCCCAATCTCGTCCGCCCTCACCCTCACGCTGCTCAACCTCTTCATCATGCCGCTCCCCGGCCTAGAGCCCTCCTCCCTCCTCCAAACGCCATCGACCCACTCGCCCGCCTCCGTGCCCAGCAGCCCCTGATCGCGCAGATACTCCGGCATCACCTCGTCGGCGAAGAAGCCTTCGAAGTTGCGCATGTGTTCGCGGCGGGCGGACTCGTCGGCGCGGCCGGGGGGGTAGATGCGCGGCGGCGATATGGTGGCGAGGAGGGTGTAGGTGAGGGCGGAGGAGGTGGCGGAGAGGATGAAGGTGAGGGAGAAGAGGTGGGTGGAGGCGGAGGAGGAGGAGGAGGAGGAGGAGGGGGAGATGGAGGGGTGGATGGAGCCCGCGAGACCGGGGAGGCTGAGGACCACGCCAACGGTCCAGGCGGCGTAGAACCGGAGGTTGAAGCCGCGCACGTAGTAGTAGGGCGAACTGGGGTCGCAGCGGTAGAGGGAGGGGACGTGGACGTTGGCGCGGCGGGAGAGGTAGTAGTCTGCTGTCATGCAGGCGGCGATCGGGGTGAGGAGGCAGGTGGCGGTGGCGCTGAAAAGGGCGAGGAAGCTGTTGGGGGCGAAGGAGGAGGTGGTGGTGTTGATGAGGTTCCAGGGGACGATGAGGAACGCGAGGATGGAGACGAGGATTTGGCCGCGGCGGAGGGTGAAGTAGAGAGGGAAGAGGCCGGCGAGGGCGGAGCCGGCGGCGATGGAGTTTGTGGCGACGTTGGTGGCGAGGGTAGCGTAGACTTGGGCGAAGGAGCTGAGGAAGATGAGGGTGCGGGTTGTGGGATTCCAGTAGTGGTCGAGGATGGCGGAGTTGAAGTCCCAGATGTTCCAGTACGTCTGTTCTTTGGTCAGCAAGTGGCTGCTATCGACTCAGACAAGGTGATGGACTTGCGTGGCCGAAGTGTTGGAAACCGGCGGAGGTGGTAACCAAGCCGATGAGGATGACGAGTGGCTGGCTGATAAAGAGGCCTGCCGTCAATGGCCATGTATCCCGCGGCCGATTGGCATACCGCGCCACATCAGGGATGTTGACGAGAGACGGAACGGTGCCAGAAACGACGAGATTGATGGCCTGCATGAAAGACCACCCCAACGCAGTGCCAGAAACGTTCGCGGTATGCAATCCAGCGAAATGGAACCCGCTGGCTTTGTACAGAGCCCATATCATCGTTGCGATGTAGCACGGCGGTACGATCCACGCCTTGACGGCAAACAGCGGACCAGCCCTGCTGGGATGTATCCAAGCAAACGGGAGCTGAAGCGCCCAGTAGACGAAGAAAGCCAGGAGGCCTTGAGACGTTATCGACGCGCTTTCCGGTAGCTTGTTTTCAATGTCGGTCCACTGGTGGCCGAAGACGCAGCGCAGAGCTACTGCCAGCAGACATGACGCATAGTAGCTCTGGATTCCCATGTACAGAATCGCAACGGCCGCCCTGATGACGACAAAGAAAAGGGAGCCGTAGAAGCCCGCGGAGATCCTGAGGTATACCGGAAAGCCGACGTGATAGATGGAGCTGCCGCGAGAGTTCAGCAGGAGCAGCAGCGAGCAGAGTATGGTTCCAACGAATGCCGCAATCAGGATGGTCCACCAATTCAAGCCAATAGCAACGAGGCTGGCGCCGAGGTTGTAAGTCAATGGAGACAGCGGAATGGAAAACTGAAACCTGCACAGCTGTCAACAATGTTTCTTGATCCACGGCCAGAACAAGACGTACGCGAAGAAATACCATGCCGACCACTTCCTCTGCGCCGGGGGAGAGGCGTCCAGGTCCGCATTCGACCACTTGGATATGCCCGTCTGTTCCGTCTGCAGCAGCCTTCTGAGTTTCCAAAGGGCCATCTCAGCAACCGACGAGCAGGCGAGCAAGACGCAACGCAACAGCAGCAGCGCACACGCGCAGCCCTCACGATCTTCTCGAATCCGCTCGACAGTCGACCACACTCTTGAAGAACGAACCAACGAGCGGGGGGAGGAGGCTCAGGTGACTGGCGTACATATACCTGAAACTCCACCACCAATGCACCACGCACTAAACGCCGCGATAGTGCAGGCCAATCATCCGACATTGACAGAGTCCCAGCGACAGCTATTTAGTTAGGTCTGTGATACGGTCCGGGACAGGTGACACATCCTGCGGGATCGACACGCCAGCCATCCTTATCAGTCGCAGCAAAGGTGGGGATTGAGGCAAGTGCCAGTGTCCGACCTCCAGGGTTCGAAATTCTTCAAGAAAAGGAGTCGTCATCGCCACCATCAATCACATCGTAAACATTGCTTTTGACAGCCGCCGTCCCCAAAGACATGGCTGCTGTCCGAGCGCTTCTCTCGATGGCCGGACTCCGGTGAGGAGAAAAGCACGTGGACGGGGTTTTCAAGGGTTTTGGTGCGAAAGATGGAGCCTCATGTCCGGGGTGCTGACGCGGTCCCTGCTGAGACTTGCTCCACTTCGGCGTCCGGGCCGTCGGATCTCTATCGACAAGAGGATGAAGGATACCGGTAACAGGGGTGCGAGCAGGGAGTGGAGCTCGTTCAAAAGCAAGCCGTGTTGGCAGTGATGCGTGGGGGAAGAGAGAAAAAGAAAATAAGAAAAAAAGCGACGATATGTACTTGAGATTATTAGATGGAATATCTACCATGTGTGGAAATAGCTCTTCTCGTCACATTTCGAGGCGACCACACTGGAAGAGAGAAACAGTTGGTTCAAGATTCGAGGTGATTATCCGCGGCAAACGCATCATCTGCAGAAATCAGCATCCACTGTCCATCTCTTAGTGTGAGTGTTTTTCTTGCGTCTTCCACCAGCACCAAGCCAAACCTCTGGAAGCAGGTCCACAGTCGATCGCTCCGACACGGACGAGTCCACCTCTTCATAGCAAAGTCGTGCTCAACCACGGTCGCATAGCGCGCCTACTGCTGTACACCAGTGCACAACGCCCCATCAACGACCAAATTGGTCCCGCTAATGAACGAGGCCCGATCGCTCGCCAAAAACACGACGGCATTCGCAACCTCCTCGGGCGTTCCCATCCTACCGGTCGGATTCTTCTTCATCTGCGACTCGAACAGCTCGGGCATGTTCCTCTCGACATCGCCCCAGACGCCGTCCTTGATGTAGATGTTGCCCGGGCTGACGGTGTTGGCGCGGACGCCCTTGGGGGCGAGGGTGTGGGCGAGCTGGGCCGTGTAATGGGTCAACGCGGCCTTGAACGCGCCGTAGGGCGACACGGCCGTGAAGTCGACGTCGCGGCCCGAGACGGAGGAGATGGTCACGACGGAGCCGCCGGTCTTCTCCAGGTGCGGGAGAGCCGCGTTGACGAGGCTCACGGTGCCGAGCATGTCAATCTGGAACGCCGACGTCCACGCCTCGGGCGTGTTGGCGATGGAGAGACTCGACACGTTGGAGACGATCACGTCGATGCGGCCGCGGTCCTTGGCGATGCCGTCAACCCACTCTGCCATCTCTTCGGGCTTCGAGACGTCGACGGTTGAGCCCTTGACCAGCCCGGCATCCCGCTGCGGCGAGTGCTCTTTAGCGAAACTGGTCAGCTCAAGCGTGGATTGCTCGACGTTACGAGCGCAGAAGTACGTCCTCGCGCCCTCGGACAAGCTTGTACCACAGAATCTCTCAGCTTCGCATACCAAAAGGGTTTGGAGATATCGAGCACATCAAGAAACGTTGGGTCATACAATGCCTCCACAATCTTACGCCCGATTCCCTTGGAGCCGCCTGCCAATCCAATAAGTTAGCGTCAGCCATCCCATACCCATCTCAACAATGCCGTAGCGTGGGGGCGCGGGGTTTGCGTCACTGCCACAACAATTCTTCTTCACAGCACTCACCGGTGACGAGCACGACTTTGTCTTTGAGGTCGGTGATCATGATTGGTGGTGACTTGAGTCAACGGAGCCGAGTTCTGCGAAGAAGCAACCGAGTCGCGACAAGGGAAGCGAAAGGCGATATGATGCAACGGGAAGAGGTTGATCATATGTCGCCCCTCCCGCTTTTCGGAGACGGATCCGATGCGGCCCGCGCGCCGTGTGCCGATCGGGCCCGAAGACGGGACTTCTGAGAAACCCCGCCCGGAAACCACCACCACCTCAACGACTCCAGTCCTCCAGCCACACCACCAACACCAGGGAAAAGATGCGGGGCACGAGCAAGAGCATGGCTGAATGACCGCTTCCAGCCCACAAGCACACGTGGACGATCAGTCGCGAGCACCACCGTAGTAGTCCGCGAAGGGGCAGAAACTTCACTTGGAACCTTCTGATCCCGCGGTGCCCGGCAATGGGCTCAGCAGGATGACTTACGCCTCCGCGCTTCATTCTGAGAGGGGGGACATGTGTACCGCACGTTTGTTTGGCTGCGGAGACTTTGTTTCCTTCTTGAGGCCTGCTACCTGAGCTTTCCCCGATCGAGGGGGTTTGCCTGTTTGGCTGCTGACTTGGGGGTACGAATCTTACCTTAGCTAGGGTAACCGTCCTGCTAGAACGATGGTTTGGATGTGCTGCTGATGAGTCGTATTAGGTATATTGCTGCCTCGCTATAGGGCCTCATCACCACCATCACCGTGTGACCTCAGCCCCAACGAACAGCGCAGGCAATCGGGAATCTGCAGCCTTCATGGCAGCTATTCTCTGCAGCCTCAAAAAAGCCACCTTCACGAGATGACAGTTCACGAGCCACTTAGATCCCTCTCAAATAGCCTTCACCTCCCTCGTAAACCGCGGCGGCTTCCTCATAAACTCCTCCGGCCTATCCCTAGCCCCATCCTTCCAATACTCATACTCCATCCACGCATCCTCCGGCATCTGCGCCTCGGTCGCCCTGATAAACTCTCCCAGCTCCGGCGCCAACGGGATGACCCCCGTCTCCAGCACGTACTCGTCCCACAGCTTCAACAACTCCTTCAAGCGCTCCGGTTCCGTTTCCGCCAGATCGTGCACCTCGCCCGGATCCTTGGCCAGGTTGTAGAGTTGCCAGCGCTCCGGGCCTTTGGGCTTGGGGATATAGACGATTTTCCAGTCGCCCTTGCGGCAGGCGGCGCGGCCGCAGGTTTCCCAGCCGTTGACGAAGTCGGCGGCGTGGACGCGGGCTTGCTGGTTCGAAGCGAAGGGGACCATGGAGGCGCCGCGCATGGGGACGACTTCCCGGCCGGCGTACGTGGGCGCTGGGTGCGTCACCCCCGCCATGTCGAGGATTGTGGGCGCGATGTCCATGACGGTGGCGAAGACGTCGGTGATGCTGTCCTGTTTTCCGGCGTCCTGGTAGGCTTTGGGAAACTTGGCCACAAAGGGAACGCGCACGCCGCCTTCGGTTGTGTAGGCTTTGTAGAGCCGGGAGGGCGCCGTGGCGGCTTGTGCCCAGCGGGGACCGTACCAGATGAAGCTGTCGCCGTTGCCGAGGTTTTCGAGGCTGTTGTCGTAGTACTTCTGCAGGTGCTGCAGCATGTTGCCCTGGACGATGGGGTAGGCTTCGTACGCGGCGCCCTCGGCCCCGTTGTCGGACAGGAAGCAGACGAATGTGTTGTCCAGCTCGCCCGTCTGCTCCAGGTAGTCGACCACCTTGCCCACGTTGGCGTCGATGCATTCGACCATGGCGGCGAAGACTTCCATGGCGCGCGCCGACTTGGCCTTTTCCTCTGGGCCGAGGTCGTTCCACTCCTTGACTTCCTCTGCGACGACGGGGTGCGGTTCCACGTCCTGCGCAATCATGCCAAGGTCCTTGAGTTTCTGGAGTCGACGCAGACGCAGCGCGTCCGGGCCGTCGTCGTACACGCCGCGGTACTTCTTGATGTACTCCTGGGGCGCCTGCAGCGGCCAATGCGGCGCCGTGAAGGGAAAGTAGCCGAAAAAGGGACGCTCGTCGCCGCCCTCGTGTCGGTCTTTTAGGTACGAGAGCATCTTGTCGCCATAGCCGTCGCTGCTGTACCATCCGTCCGGCAGCTTCTTGACGTAGTCACCGTCCTCGCTGTGCAGGGCGATGAAGCTCATGGTCATGAAGTCGGGGATCTTGTCTGGCGCTTGCAGCTGCGGTTCGTAGGCGTAGTGGTTGCTGCACGCGGGCAGATGGGCAAACGAGCGCTCGAAGCCGCGGGCCTTGGGTGATCGCTCGGGCGTCAAGCCCAGATGCCATTTCCCTGCCATGAGGGTGAGGTAGCCGGCGTCACGCAGCAACTCCGGCAGCGCGACAACGCGCTCGTTCAGGTAACCCTCGTAACCCGGCATGCCACGCTGAGGCGCGGTGGACATTTTCCCCGAAGGATCGTTCTGACCCGAGATGTTTGTCCTGGGGACACTCAGCTGCTGGTTCCCGGGGCTCGTGGTCGAGACGACACGGTCACTCAATGGAGAAAACTGCCAACACTGTACCATTCTATGAGGTTTCCGAGGCCGGCAATGTGGTGGTCGGTGCCGGTCATGATCATGGCGCGCGAGGGCGAGCAGGCGGCGGCGGCGTGGAAGTCGGTGAAGCGGATGCCGTTCTTGGACAGCTTGGCGATGTTTGGGGTGTTGATCTCGCCGCCGAAGCAGGACAGGTCGCTGAAGCCCAGGTCGTCGGCGACGATGACGAGGAAGTTGGGGCGCTTGTCGGGCATTGTGCTGCGCGACGAGAGTCTGTGTGGTGCAGAGGCAGAGAAGCTGGTGGATGGAAGAGCTGCGGACGAAGAGGCTCACTGGTCTGGCAGCGGAAGTGTCAATTGGACGGTGAAGAGAAGGAAAGAGAGGCAGAGAAGAGTCGGGGCAGGGTGGGTATGTAAGTACGCGTGTGCTAGCTGGTGACGGGCTCCGAGTGCGGCGGTGGATGGCATCGAGTCAGGCAAGTGGTTGAGGGACGACTCCCCCAGCCCCACCACCATCAGGCGGGCCGTCCAGTGTGGCAGATCGGCCAAGGCGTGGAGAAGCTCCAGACGAGCGGGCGAGAGCGATGGACGCATCTTTAGTTAACGTCAACGTTGTCGTCTGGTGGCAGAGTGGATGAAGAAGCTGGTGCTGACGGGGTAAGTTATTCTGGCTCACCATCACCATCACCAACACCAACACCATCAGCGTCTGGGTCTGCGTCTTCGCTGGTCGCAGGTTCCCTTGGTTGCTGCTGGCGAGGATAGGGGTCGGGCCTTGGCGGTCGGCTACCCCGCGTTTGGTGGTTGGCCGATGGTGTGCTTGGCTGTCGTGATGGTACAATTCATTCTTTGTGCCCATTCACCAGCCGGAGCTCAACACAGCGCCTCGTTGTCGTTGTGGACGCCGAGTGCTGACGATTCCACGCCCCAGCGTAACGTCACAGTCGCCGCATCTCAAGTTGCACTCGGCCTTCGTCACGCGCCTCAGGCCATACAAACAACGAGGTGTAAGTTGCGTGTGGGAACCCTGGGCTCAGCCTGGAGTCCAAAATAGGATTAGCTCCAAGTCCTACCCTATTGCTTCGCCGCCCGGGATTTCATCGGCACGGGATTCCGCTTTGGGCCATTCATCCTCCCACAACACGGAAAGCTCCAGCTCTCGCCTGCTTCCACTCTGCTCTACCTTCTTACTCATTCACTGTCGCCCTCCACCATCCTGCCATCATGAAGCCCGAAACCCTTGGACTGATTCGCGCCTATTGGCTTGGAACCGTCCTGTGCATGGCCGGCTTTCTCTTCGGTTACGACTCCGGGTAAGTGCCGCTCTGTTTGTCAACACCTCACGCCGACTGCGCTAACAGCCTTGCAGTATCGTTGGTACGTTGCCAAGATCTCACAACAATTTGATCCCACTTACTACAGTAACAGCTGAGGCTGACTGAGTCTACCAACCCAGGCGGCGTGTTGACGCTCTCGTCTTTCGAAAATGACTACGACTACGGCACGGCTCAGAAGACCCGCGTCAGCTCCCTTTCCGTCGCTCTCCAACAGCTCGGCGCCTTCGTCGCGTGCTTCCTAGCCTGGCCCATGACCGACAAGCTGGGTCGCAGGAAGTCCTTGATGATATGCTCCGCTGTGTTCTGCCTCGGCGCCATCATCCAAACAATCAACACGCACTCCCTCCCGGCCTTCTACATCGCCCGAGTCATCGCCGGTCTGGGTCTTGGCGCTGCCTCTGTCATTGTTCCAATGTACATCAGTGAGATGATCCCGCCCGAGATTCGCGGCAAGATCGGGTCCTTCTTCCAATGGATGTACACTTTCGGTAAGTTTCACCCCGTCCGCGTCGTCGGGTCCGCCCCACGCATCGCACCACTGGAGCCGACTGCCGCTCCCTCCCAACTTCAACCAAAGAACCTCCATGACTAAACCAGTGATCCTTGATAGGAATCTTTACGTCTTATTGGTGTGATTACGGCGTCGAAAAAGCTTACTCCGGCAACGTTACTCGCCAATGGCAGATCCCAATCGGCCTTCAACTCGTCCCCGCTGCCCTGCTCGGTCTCGGAATGTTTACCATTCCCGAGAGCACGCGCTGGCTAATGAAGAAGGATCGCGAGACGGAGTCCTGGCAGAGTCTTGAATGGATGCGAGGTGGGAACACCGACGCCGCCCACGAGGAGTACGGCGAGATCAGCGAGGCCATCAGGTGGGAGAACCGCGAGACCGAGAACTTCCAGCTGAAGGGTAAGTTGCCAGAAAAGTCGGCGCTACGACCTGACTAACTAAGACGACGCCCAGAACTGCTCGAGAGAGACAACTTCTCTCGCATCGCCATGGCCGCCATCGTCTTCATGGCCCAGCAAGCCACCGGCGCCACCGCCTTCGCCGTCTACGGCCCGCAATACTTCAAACTCCTCATCGGCGACAACACAGAAAAAGACCTCCTCCTGACCGCCATCTTCGGCGCCGTCAAGGTCCTGGCATGCGGGTTCTTCATCTTCTTCGTCGCCGAACGCTTCGCCCGCAAGACTCTCTTCGTCGGCGGCGCCGTCTTCATGGCCGCATGCCAGCTCACCACCGCGGCCGTCGTCAAGAACATCGAACCCCCCGGCGACGGCACCATCACGAGCGCCGGCATCGCGACCGTAGCACTCATCTACATGTTCGTAATCGCCTACAATCTCAGCTGGGGTCCGCTTCCCTGGCCCTACGTGTCCGAGTAAGCTCCCCAACCAACCCAACCCTCCCCCCATCGCTCACACTAACCTCCCCTCCCCACAGGCTTTTCTCCACGCGCATCCGCGACCCCGGCGTCGCCACCGGCGTGGCCTCGCAATGGCTCTTCAACTTCATCTTCTCGCTCACAACACCGTACATGATCGCCAACATGGGCTGGGGCACCTTCCTCCTCTGGGGCCTCTTCGACATCCTAATCGCCATCTGCTCCCTCCTCTTCCTCAAGGAGACGCGCGGCAAAAGCCTCGAGCAGATCGCCAACGCCGAGCACGCCTTCCAGCCATCCCGCGACCACAAGGTCGTCGACGACCCCGCCCTCGCCATCCCTTCCGAGCCCGCAAGGCCCCAGAGGGTCGACGAGTGGACCAAGGGCTGGGACGAAGACTCCGTCGCGGTCGAGGAGAGGCCCGCCGTCGATCCGCTCGACGACGCCCAGCGTCCCACCGCCGCCGAGACCTGAGCGCGGCGCCCCCCGTCCCCCGGCAATGTTCTCTGGTCTGTTTTTGGGATTCCTGTGCGTTCGGGAGGCGGAGATGCGGGGGGTTTTTTGGTTCCCGTGGTTGGATGGCGCGTTTGGTGTAGTTTAGTCACGAATCGCCTTTCTGAGGAAGTCCATCTGTCATACCATGCTGTCCATGCAGCTCTCCATCGTGCGGTGCTTGTGAGACGGCGGCGTAGCTTCCTTCCCATACTTGGCGTCCTGCTTCAGCTGAGTCCCGAGCGCGGCGCGCCTATCCTGTATGCTTTGCATCTCGTGGGTCTATTTTTGGGCTTCGTACCTAGGTCTAGGAGGCGGTGATACGGGGTTTTTGGTACAGTAGGCGTTGGATAGCCGGTTTGGTGTACGTCTAGTCACGAATCTCCTTTCTAAGGAAGTCCATTAGTTATACTATTCTGTCTATATAGCTATCCATCGTGCGTTTGCTTTTGCGCATCCACGCCTCTCGCAGTCGTAATATTACTGTTATGTGGTACGGTAACCGCATTTAATTGAGTTCTCGCATGGAGCCATAGCAGCACGTCATCACGCGGGTCTTTGAGAGGCTGCAAGAGGCAAAAGTTGCATTTAGCTATCTAAAATCTAGAGTACAGGAGAAAGAGAGGGAGAAGAGTCTGCCACGTCTTAGACGGTGGGAGCTGGCTACCCAGCTCCTACCTCATGAGAGCCGTCGTGGCTTCCTCTCTCGTGTAGACCGGCGGATCGGCGGCTGTAGTTCGGCAGGCTTGACAGTCTTCCTGCTGAATAGTCTACATAACCCTAGCACGAGAACAGTGTTGAAGGTGATGCCCTGCTCGGCTTCCGGGTGTGGAGGGTGATAAAGCTACGGAAGCTACAGCTGAAGTTCTCTCTTCTCCCCACCGGCGTGACTGTTTTGCCTCTGCTTCATCACTTCCTCCATTCGCCCTGTCCTTCTTCGACTTCCCGGTATAACGTTGCGCAGTGGTGGGCCTGAATTTGCGTCTCGTCCCGTGGGCCAAGTGCTTGAAAACCGTAGGTTGTGCTCGCTCTTGGTGCAGCGTCCGACTGTACCGCGCAACCGGATGTCTGACCGTACTCTGTGCCGAACAGCAGGAACGCTGACTGCAGGAAAGGACAAGGGTGATGGAGCGTGGTGGCTACTGCAATGCGGATCATGTATAGCCTGGAAAGAATTCAGCTCTGTCTGGTTGGACGCGCCGCGGTGCCGACTCGAGGACGGGTCGGGTAACGTTATCAGTAAGCTCACTTCGACCGCATCCGCATCGAATCCTCCGCCGGAATCACAAGACCACGTCTGGAGTAGAGTTGGCTGGAAGCCAAACGCTCCAGACCTATTCAAGAGTGGGCAAGCAACTATACAGCCCGGCTAGCAACCGTTCCTAACCTCTCACTGCATCTCCATCGACCTCTCCAGTCTCTGGTCATTCGTCGTCCGTCTTTGCTGGTTTTGCGATGGTTTGCCTCCGTGTAGACTGTCGAATCCCGTGCTAGGAGACAAACGTATCGAGACCGTGATGCCGGAAGCAGGACTTCGTCGTCATGAAAGTGTTGAAGCGTCACCGTCATTGCGCGGGCGTGATGTGCGAGTTGGGGACCTCGGGGTGTAGGCGTTATCGGTATATCCATGCGTAGGGTTGGTGATGATACCAGTGAGTCTAGCGGCGGTTTAGGGGACTTTTGTCACGTTTTGAATGTTCCGATTCGAGTGCGAGGGCATCTTGAGTGTCGAAGACCGTCCGTGATTATGATAGTAACGGTGATTGCGGCACGTTTCGAGACGGTCGCGCGATTTATGTTGAAATTTGAGGGCGGGAAGGTGCACTGTAACGTTAGGCTGGTGCCCGCATTGGAGACGTAGAAAGTGTGGATCTTTGCGAGTCTGAAGTTGGAAGTGGTGGTCTTGACGCGTGCGCGGGGAGATCTTGAGTGGAAGAATGGTCGGAATGCGAGGCGGAAAGGTATCTTAAGGTGCCGCATACTCAAGTGTGGAGGAGGGTGGCGGTGACCTCTAGACCGCGAGCGCTACCTCCGCGGTAAGTAGCACCTCCGCGATCGCTAATCTTACGAGCAGTCCCTTTACGATCTGCGAAGAGCACCTCTATGATAAAGGTCTCCACGAGCGTGTCAAGTGCGCGTAGTTGTCATGGCGCACGGAGGTATTGCTGCGAACAAAGCGCAATTCTTAAAAGGCCGTAAGTGGAGAATCCGCTGTATGCGTAAGATCTTGCCCAATATATGAATATCAAGAGCAAATGGCTTTTGGAGGCGGCCAACGATCTGAGAAAGCGATCGTCCAATTGTACGAGCCGCTGCCGGACAATCTAAGATTTCGAAATTCTGGCACTTGATCCCGTCTTTGGTGTACCTAGTGGTTGCATATTGTCGACGAGGGAGAAAGGGGGAGGATTTGTAAGAGGTATTGCTCTCGATACTGTCAGAGCCATACAATGTATTATAGATGCTGTTGATACGACTCCTGTGGACGTATCTAGAGCTCTTGGAATCTACTCAGGTGGACTAGATCATCGAGATGCGCCTTTGCATGGGCTTGGTTTCTATTGCAAAGGCCCGGTGTGGGAAGATGAAAGCTGTTAAGATCGGTTTGAGCGGTGGAGAACAATGGAATTGAGGTAGGAACTTAAGTATAATTTGCGCCTCTGAATGCCGCTGAAGTTCACGTTCATGGAGGTTTGAAGTGGGAAATTGAGTATGGCTCAGGCGCTTGGGTACGGCCGAGGTTCTTATGTACCAGATCATTGGAGTACGAAGACGAGTATGGATCGGATGTCTGAATGGCGCCAAAATGCTTATCATCCAAGGCTTTGCAGTGAGAGATTGAGTGCTGTGGACAAACTCCAACTTAGTGTTTCATCTTACATGGAGTATACTACTCCCGAGATACTAAATATGTTAAAGTATATTAAGAGATGCTCTACGTAATTATAGATGTTTCGAACGATGATATAATTGATGTTGTTGACATCCTTCAACATAGTAGACAGCCTCATTAGAGTATACTACTCAGTAAAGTACTTAGTACCTCGAAGTGTTCTATGGGATATTTCCTACGTCTGAGAAAGTCTTCATATTGCTTCATTTAATGCTGTTGACAAGCTTCCAAAGCCAGCTATCACTACGCTGAGGTGAAATTGTCTAGAAAGTACTGCGACTATTGAAGTACGCTAAGAGGTCTCCTCTACGTCTGAGCATGTCTTACATATTGTTTCATTGGATGTTGTTGACATGCTTTAGGAGCTTTCTATAACTATCTTAAAGTAAGCTATCCAAGAAGTTCTTAGTATATTGAAGTATGCTAAGGAACGTTCTATACATCTAAGAAAGTTTCGACTATCATTTCGTTAGATGTTATTGACATACTTCAAAGGTCGTCTACCGCTATGTAGGAGTAAGCTACTTAAGAAGTACTAAGTACATTGAGGCATACTAAGAGAGGTTCAACGTATCTGTAGATACCCTTAAGGATGATTAAGTGGATGTTGTTGACATGCTTCAAACGCCGCCCACCGCTATGATGAAGTAAGCTACCCGAGAAGTTCTAATGTCATTGAAGTATGCTATGACAGGTTCTAGATATATGTGAAAGTCTTGAATAGGGCTTAGTGGGACGTTGTTGACAGTTATTAGATGCTACCTAACGCTACTTTGAAGTAAGTTACCTGAGGAATGCTAAGTACATTGAAGTACACTAAGACACGCTCAAGATATATGTAGAAGTTCTACGTAACAATCGACTGAATGTCGTTGACGGAAGTCAGTAAACGCTGACACTACTATGAAGTAAGCTATCTAAGCAGTATCAAGTATATTGAAGTATACTAAGAGACGCTCTTAGAGATATAGAACTCTTGAATAGCTATCTGATAGATGTTGTCAATGGAAGTCAGAAGCCGCTTACCACTAATTTGAAGTGAGCTATACAAGTTATAATAAATGTATTGAAGTATACTAAGAGATGCTCTCAGAGATGTAGAAGTCTTGACTGATTATCTAATAGATGTTGTTGAAGAACATCAGAAACCGCCCAATGTTGTGCTGAAGTTGATGCCCAGCCGAACACAAAACTCCAAGAAGCCAGTCTGAACCAGCACTCAAGTGAAGTTGAAGTATTTTCAGAGACGCTCTCCAGACAAGTGGAATTCCTGGGTGATAATCGGATGAATGTAGTTGAAGTACGTCAAGAGTCGCCCAAAACCGTGCTGAGGTTCATGCAAACTAGGACCCAAAACCCCAAAAAGCCAGTCTAAACCGGCGCTCAACTAAACTTCAATAAAGCACAAGGATGTCAGAGTTTACTAGATAGTCATTTTGAATTGACACTATCTATGTAGAAAAAAGTATGCTAATTAAGGAAAGACCAGATGATGTAGTTGACGTACGTCAACGCCCGCCCAACGCTATGCCCAAGTTCACACAACCGCTACCCAGAGAACCAAGACGCCACGCCGAGCCCGCGCTCATCACAGGTGGGCGCCGGCAGGAAGAGCGCAAAGGCCGTTCCTAGCATCCTCCAACTTCTCCTTCTTGCGACGCGCGGCCTCTTCATCCCGAGCCCTGAAGTAGGCGCGACGTTCCTCAGCCTCCTTCATCTTGCGTTCGCGCTCAGCTTCAAACTCACGACGGCGAGCACGGCGGGCCTCGCGGACAAGGAAACCCTGGTGGTCGGCCTCACGCTTAGCCGCACGCTCAGGAGCCTTGGCGAGCCATTCAGCCTGCCTCTGAGCATGCTCGGCTTGCTTCTTCTCGTTGAAGGCCTTGCGGGCGAGGAAGTCGCGGGCGGTGCGGATGGCGGACTCGAGGCGATTGGCGAAGTCGTCATCGCGAGCATCAACCCAGTCGGCAAAGGCCTGCTCGTCGGGAAGCTGGTCTTGGAGGTTCATGATGGCGACGCGGAACAGCATGTGGTTGACCAATGCAGCATCGTTGGTGGCATAGTGGTCCCAAAGGAACGCCATTTCCGGGATGGAGAGGATGTTCTCGCGAACGTGGTCGAAGATCTTGGCGCGGGCGCGACTGACAGTGTTGTTGATGTTCAGTGTGCGGATGACCTTGTACAGGTAGAGAGTCATCAGGAAGTTGCCAGGAACAACCGGGGAAAGCTTCATTGGCTCTTCGGCATTGCAGATAGCTTCCATGCGCTTGATGACTTCCGTGACAGCGTCATGCTGGAGGTCGACACGACCAAGA
The DNA here is from genome assembly GCA_010015785.1 of Saccharata proteae CBS 121410. Taxonomy (NCBI): domain Eukaryota; kingdom Fungi; phylum Ascomycota; class Dothideomycetes; order Botryosphaeriales; family Saccharataceae; genus Saccharata; species Saccharata proteae. The sequence continues at coordinate 1,255,933 of ML978711.1, read as the reverse complement.
TCGATGACACTGGCCATCTTCGTGTGATCCGTGAGAGCATTGTGGAACCAAACGCGTGCGTGGCCGGAGAACTTCGCAATCATCTTCCTCGAAATGCCCTTGACGAAGAGCTGCTTGCCCCAGTTGGACCACTTGATGGAAACTTGCGGACCGTTCAAGAGGGCCAGCTTGTCCGAGGGAGTCATGGTCTGAAGCGGGCTGATCCACTTCGCAGGGTCGATGTCCGTGGAAGACGTGCCGCTGGACGACTTGGCGGGCGAGTTGCGAGCCTTGACAGCAGGGGACGCCGTGACAGGCGGAGCGGCCTTGGGAGTGACTGGCTCAGCGACACGAGCGGTCTGGACGGGGGACTTCTTAGCCATGTCGGCGTAGGACACCTTGGACGTGTTGGAGGCTGTTGTATCATTAGCATGAATACGAGATGCTTCAATGTGGATCAGCATACCGGAGGAGCTAGCGCTCTTGGTGGAGACGTGGGAGACAGACATTTCGGCTGTCTTGTTGAGGGAGATGGTGATGAGGAATTTGTGCCGGACTTGATGGGTTAAGTAAGCTTGACTTGGAATCGGAAGCTTGTAGAGTCGTCGAAGAAGTCGAGTTATCGAAGAATTCGAGTTGTCAAGCAAGTCAGATTTGATGAGGAAAAGAGGTGGAGGGTGAGAGGGCGAGGACTTTATATAGTGCGAAGAACTCGGTTACTCCGCCCCGTGACCTATTGTCACTGCAGATGGCTGGTGGTATTGTGCGTTTGCTATCGAGTAATCGGCCCGTGCAGATTCTCGACACTGTCAGTGGTCAATAGCCAGGTTCCCAACCTCCCGACTTCGCTATCAGGGCTGAGCTACAGACCTTTTGTGGAGACTGGCCATCACCTTATTCGGAAAACTGGTAATGCTGGGGCGCCGTGGCAGGTAAAAACTTGGAAGCGTTTGCGGTGCCGCTTCTGCGGCTCGAGCTCCCGGGAAGCCGCAGGCTGACGCTAGAACGTCGCGGCGAGGACAATGTGGTTGCCAGCTCCGACTTCGCATCGCTATCACAATGCTATGAGGGTGGAGTAGAAGCTTCTCGTCGTAATAACGGGGGCTACAGTTCTCATGGCGATGACGGTGATGATGCTCATCAACAATGCCCGCCAATGGACCCCAACACTTCCCAAACTGCTAATTCCTACTCGATTTGAGCTTCATGGAGTCTTCATGGCTACAGAAGCCTGCCGGATGAAAGTATAGATAGGATATAGGAACGAGTAGTACCTTCAGAGCGCCCCTCCATCACTGATGCGACAGGAGCATCTCTTCTCATGTACCTCTAGAATGTGATCTGCTTCCAACGCACACTTATCATGCAAACAGCGTCGGCGCATGAACAAACCCATCTCATTCAAATGCCTATCGTAGCACCATTGAGCCAAGCTACTCCTCTCTCCAACGAGCTAGCCTCGACTGCAGTCACGCATGTTGGATCGTAGACACAGGGAGTTTGACAGATCTACTCGTTGGTCATACTAGCTACTATCCCGTGTCTACCTCTCAGCGCTGGGGAAAACCTCCTCCATGAATCCTTCGTCCTTACCACGCCATCACTGCTGCAGCCACCTCTCCGATCGACCAGCATCTACGATGTATGCATTGCTTTGTATGCCCGTTGCCTATAGCTCCTCGTCATCCTCCTTCTCCATAACATCCATAAAAATTCCCAGTGTGCCATGTGCTGCTATTGTAGTCGATCGTTTACGAGCTATCTCAGGCTCGGCTTCTGGCGTCCTCGTGGGATTGTGCTGCTTGTGACGATTCCCCAAACCAGGCTCTACCCTTTTCCAGGAAACTCTGGCTGTTGCAGCGGCGAACGCGGGCCCGACTCTTTTGTATGGGCTTATACCGCCGACTTTGTCGCATGAGTATGACCCTACTCTTCCGAAACTGGTTGGCGGTTTGTGCAGATGTGCAGTGCTTCGGTAGCTAGGAGAAAATCACAGTGTCAATAGGCTGGCTGATGATGAGTTCCAGCGCGGGAGTCGGGAGTTCGGGTCGCGTTGTCTACATCTGTGGAACTATTGGGTATCGGGGACGATATGGTAGAAGGGGTTGGCGCAATCGTCGGCATGCTCCAAACGGTCTGTCCCAAGAATGGATGGCTTCAGTACCCGCTGACTTGGCAGTTGTTGAGTATGATTCTCTCTGCTGTGGGCATGTCCTTCAGTATAGTAGCACTTCTCGGCGGAAGAAGGTATATGAGTCACCTTCGATGGAGGTGGTGTATAGAGGATGCTGCGCAAGTGTTGCTGCGCCAGTTGCGTACCCAGGATGTGATCGAGACGGTCGTTGTGGGTATCGTAGGAGCAAAGGATGCAGGAAGCTTCGGAAAGCGAAAGAGGATGCTTGAACATGGCGTCGGGGACTCCAAGTTGCAGTGTTCAGCGGGATATTCGTCGTGTGTTGGTTGGTATAGGCATCATGATCAGTGCTTCGCCAATGGGCAGAATTGGGTTGAGCGAGGGAAATTGCCTATTTAAAAGATTTAGGTGAGCAAGGTCTGAGCCGGGCGCGCACATGCGGGTTTAGGGCAAAAGGTGCAAAAAGTTGTTGATTTTGTCGCGGAGCCAGCCCTCCCGCCTACAGCTGCTTGTCGCGCACACAACACCTCCGTCTGCTTGCCATCCACAAACACACAACCCCATCTCCCCTTTCTCTAGCCACCAGATTGAGATCTGGAGCAGCTCACAGCTGGCAAAGAGAACACCGGTGAAAGTAAGCATACAGCATTGCGGTCGACGATCTGCAAGCTTGCGCACTCGACGTCACCCAGCTTGCTCTATTCCTCTCTGCACTTTCTTCTAACGCTCTCCAGCAGCATCCCTCCCTTGACTTCGCTAGCAAGTCATACAACCGCAAACACACGCGCGTTGCAATGCCTGACCCTCCGAACACAAACAACCCTCCGGGTACGGGCGCAGCCATGAACGACAACGAGATGGAGGGCAACCGCTCGAGATCTTCGAGCGCCACACCGCGCGCTTCGCCCAACCTTGCAGCCACGAACAACGCTGCGGATGCCAATGCAGGCGCATCCTCGGACCAGATCTCAAACATCCAACTCACGCATGTCGCCGCACCTATCGCAGACACCTCCGGTCCTATGGGCCGCGCCAAGTTCGTAGGCTTCAACCAGAATGAAGTCGTCTACCTCGAGCCAAGTGACTGGGACATCGCTCGCGCAGAGTACCATGAGAACCGCGAGATCTTGCACAGACAAAGGACCATCCGAGAGAAATTCGAGGCCTTCATCGCGACCGAGGACCTTACTGGTTGGAACAAGTTGCCGCGGGTCAAGATCGTTGTCGGTCACGGCGATACTGCAAGGAAGATCAATGTCGATTGCCCGCTCAAGTTGTTCAACAGGGCGTGTCCCAAGGCGGACCGCTACACCGAGGTCCATGCAGACGGCAGTGAAACGGTCGAGCTTCCGGATGACATCCGCGACGACTTGGCAGTGAAAGTCATCCACAGCATCGCGCACGGCGAGGACATCGTCCCGCCTGACAACGTTCTCGATCTTACTGTTCCTGACATCATCCAATACTTCCGCATCTTCGTTTACCTCAACCTGCACCGCGAGGCCAAACTCTGGGAGGACACACTCCTCTACTACTTTAGCGAGTACAAGCTTCCTCTCATCACTTCCGAGGTGGCATTGGTCTGGAAGAACTTTCGCGAATCGGACACCGTGGTGGATATCATGTTGGCGCACCTGGCCTTGGCCAAGAGAAGGGGCCAAATGATCGATGAGGCTGATCTCTTGAGGTTCGCTCGAGTTAATCCCTTCTTCGCGATGGCATTGAGCAATGCATTCAAACAAGGCGACCGAATTACAGACAGAGCTGTCAGCGTCGCAGACGTCTGGAGGGAGACCGAGGGCTTGGATCATCCATCCAGGGGCAGGGGTTCGTCCACGAGGAACTATGCCGCCCCGAAACGTTCTGAAGAAAAGGACCAGAAGAAAAAGTCCAGGTCCGAGAGGTACAACGCCGTCGCTTCCAGCTCCTCCGCTCCGCCGAACAGACCTCTTCTCGATCTCCCAACTTCCGACTGTGACGATGAGCAGGCTGAGTTGAGGAAGACACATGCGAATCTCATACAAGACCCTGAGTGGTTCCAGAGAAAGCCTCCTACTCTCGGCTCGCAGCCTTCGTACCACAAGCGTTCTGCTGAAGCCGGTCCAAGCACCAACCGGGCTGAGGCTATGTCAGAGGCCCAGCGGTTCCACGATTCTCGGGTCAGGCGTCGCTTCCAGCGGCTGTCGTTGACGACGAGTGAGGATGATCAGGCTCCTAGCGGTCTGACGTATGGCAATCGGGCTTCCGCCGCTCAGGGTGTCACGACGGAGTCGGCTACCGGAATCCTGTCCCCTGTTCGCTCGTCCAGCCACCGGTCTTCGAGCGGTCAGCAAGGTACCGTCACAGGTGCAGACGAAGCGGACACTGATTCGAGCACGGGAACGGTGGTAGCGAGCACTGACGACAAGGGCAAAAAGAGAGGTAAGAAGAAGATTTGGTGGCATTTGTGACGAACTTTGATGACTACATCGCAGCTTGATACCGCAAAAAACGCAAGACAAGTGGTATTCGAGAGAGTGGAACGGTTGCTTGATGGAGATGCAACATGCTTCTTCTGCGAATACGGGTATCATAAAATTGCTGTGAAAACAGACTGGGAGAGTCTTCGAGGTCTTTGCTTCGGTGCTGGCGACAGATGATGGAGGTTGTCACGATGGCGATCAGGAATACCTAGATGCTTCTAGTGGACACAGAAAACGGTGGTGGTTGTTAGTGGATGTAGCAAGCGATTGCCAGCATCCGCGAAATATAGCTTCCTCGATACTGCGTGTGGAGATGACTGTGATGCTGAAAAGGCCTGCTGACGATGGAGATGTTGAAGCAGTCTCTCACGAGTTGAGGTGTGAGGTTGGGTGCCCCGCTAGCCCAATACAGCTTAGCGTCCCGTTTTCTGATCAACGTCATTGAGCTGCAGTCGGCAAGCGCATCGGCGGATAAAGTCAACACGACTCAGCCTGGCCCCCTCGCCCATCATGAACAACACATCTCAAACTAAATGTCGGCCTCAGACCTCTCACCTCAACAGGCCCACGCCTTGTTTGACATCCTGACCCACCAGGAGACCTACTCAGAGATCGAGAACTTCAAGTGGCCGGACGCGATCCACAAGTATGGCCGGCCCTTTACCAAAGAGGATGGCCAGCCGTGCACATCCCCCGTCTTGCAGATGCTGCTCGAGAAGTTCATCCTGATACTTCCGGGCCTCTCGAGTGTTTCGAAGGACTTTTGGCAGGTGAGAGTGCAGACTATCGTTGAGAAGCTGGGCTCTGCAGAACTCTCCGAGAGCTACGACAAGGGGTCCGTTGGCCTGCGGAAGACGCTAGCAACAGCCATATCCGCTGTGATTGAGTATCCCGCCAAAGGCGCTCTTGGTGGTTTCCCGAAGAAAGATGTCGAGTCCAACCGCGAGTATGACTTGTCCAAGCCCGAGGACATCATGCAGGCGTGGGACGACTTTTGCCAAAAGCTTGTCTATGGCGATATGATCGATGAGCTGTTCAAGAAAGCTGCAGAGACCAACAAACTGGAGGACCACTCATCTCTTGTGCGGTCGGCCCACCAATTCATTGTCGTGAAGTGAGTTCGACAGCGACAGCGCAATCCAGCTTTGTCCCGCAAGCCTGTGATCTAACATCATACAGCCTAGCATCACTGATACATCACATTCTCATCATTTCGCCGGATGGACAGGCCTTGCTGCGCCTTGCCGAGCAAGTGCACAGGCTGATCCCCTACACCATCATTCGCCAGACGCTGAAAATTGGCAACGCTGCTTCAATGATTAACGCAATGATGAACGTTGTGCTGGCCAAACTTAGTGTTGGTTCAGTCACGAACTGGCTGGGCATCAGTTCAGGTGCAGACGAAGGCCAGAATCTGTTGCAGAGGTATGCGAGACTTCTGAGAACCCTTCACACCACATGAATGGTCCTTTCATCGAATTCGGCTGATTATTTCCAGGATTATCTCGACTGTCTTGATCTGGGATAGTTCGGAGTTAAAGAAGCAAGCCGCAAAGATAGAAAAATCCAAAGGACCAGATGGTAAGCATCTGGATGCACTGAAAGATCATCTGTATGTCACGCGCGATGAGCGGGAGAAGCGTCGAGCCATAAGCAGTAAGTCCATCTATTCTCTGGTGATGATTCTGCTCGCTGACTCTGTCGTAGAGGAACAATCCAAATCCATTGTTAGCGTCATCTTCGAAACGAAGAACCTGTCCACATCCCTCTCGGAAACAAAGCAGACCCAGTCCCTAGAGTACCTCTCCGCCCAACTCGCCGTCCGCGACCGCGAACAAATCGCCCAAGTCCTCTGCCACCACTCCCCCGACCACCTCACCCAAGCCATCCGCGATGGCGTCTCCGCCTACGACCCCATCATCCGCTCCGTACACCAAGCCGCCGACCTCAGCGCCAGCCTCTCGGACCTCGAAAACTTCCTCAACGACCTCTTCAAGCTCTCCAAGATCCCCAGCACCACGTCCAACAACAGCAACTCCAAAACAAAACTCCCCACCGTCGAAGATTACGTCAAACTCCTCGAAAAGCACCAATCCTCTCTCCACCGCTTCCTCCACCAAGTCGCCAAAAACGGCCCCCAAGTCACCGAACAATTCCGCGTCTACGCCTACGAAGCACTATCGCAATTCCGCCGACCATCTTCCAACCCGGACGGCGCAGGCGCCATGAACCCGTCCCTCTCCTCCCTCTTCCAAAACATCTCCGCCCAGGACCGCGAACCCGTTCTCAAGGCTCTGGACGCCCACTCCGAGTATCTGGCCAACTTATCCACCGCCTCGAAAGCACGCATGCGGTCTATACTGAATAACGCCGAGAAGACAGTCGAGGGACCGGGGATGTATCTGGCGAAGTGGCAGAGTTTGATCGATACTACGCCTATCACGCCGGTGGAGCCGAGGGGGCCGTTGAGATCGGGGAAGAGTAAGGATGTCAAGGAGGCGGGGATGGTGGATGTGGATGGGGAGAAGAAGGGTGGGTCGGCTGTAGTGGGGGGTATGGGGGCGCAAAAGGAGAAGGTCAAGATGCCGGACGCGCCGGATGTTTCTGTTGTCGTGAGGGCGCTGGGTGAGAAGTATCGGGAGATGTTGGCGGGGGGTGTGAGCTGAGTGAGTAAGTGGAGTTGGAGGGTAAAGTGTAGCTTACAGACTGCATTCCTATTCGCACACGTAACAGAGCCTCTGATCCGGTTGCTCTTCTCTTCGCTGCACCTTTCCCAAAATCAGGCGACGACGATGGTTATCCGCCTCAACCACTCGAACCCCAGTGCATGCGGCCTCCCCTCGCTACCACTCTCCACCTGCACGCAGCACAAATCCCGCACCGACAACCCATTTCCTAAACCCGGCCGCCTAGTGGTGATATACAATACACAACATCCAGGCTCCACCCCACACGAACTTCCAGGTTCCAAACCACACCAAATTCCCGTTTCCCCAACACATCGCCCCTTCCGCCATCCCCAGCTCGTACACGCTCCCATCTTCCACTCCGAAATAGAACAACGACCGTGGCCCAAGGCTTCAACCCCCGGCAACCGGACGACTCGGTAGTCACCGAAGAACCCGGTTACTGGGCCCGTCACGTGTCTGAGATGACTGCACGCGTGCACGCGATCTCGTTGCCCACAAGTGTGATGCGTTCTTGGCGTTGCTGTTGCGTCTACCGTTGTGCCGACTTTGTGTGCAAGGTAGGCAGGCTGAAGGGTAAGGGTATCGGTGCGAGGGCCGACGGACACATCGTCTTCTGGGTATGACAACTTTGGCGATTTTCGCGGTTCTTGCTTTCTAGTGTACTGTGGTGTATGTTAGCATGCTCTGATATGGCTGTGCCTTTCCGAATAATCATAGAGCAGAAGGGGAACCAAAAAAAAAAAAGGAAAAAAGCCCCCAAAAGGGCAGGAAGCAGTTGTCAAGATTGTGATTTTTTGAAGAGAGATCTGCTGCGTGTGAGCTGCAGAGAGCTTTATATGAAGAATAAACGCTTTGCATCCACATCGCAAATCCCCACACCCCCAGGAGAACAGTCCAAAAATCTTGCGATACGCTTAAATACACCTCGCTCCCTGCGTTTGGATTCATATACATTGTACACTCAAATCGCATCACTTCATTCAAAACAACGACCCCAACCCCCTCATGATATCTCCCCCCAACGTGTCCGCCCTCTCCTCCACGCTCCCCAACACCGACGCGGTGCTGGACGCAGCGGCCGGAGCATCGCCGGTGCCGGTGCCGCTACCATAGTTACCGCCGTCGGCTTTGACGAGATCGGCGGCTTTCTCGGCGACGGCGTACACGCACGCCTGCAGATGCGCGGCCGGGATGAGCGGGAAGATAGAGGCGTCGACGACTCTCAAGTTTTTGGTGCCGTAGACCATGAGCTCCGGTGACACGACGCCGCCGTGGTCGAGGGGCAGCATGGAGGCGGTGCCGGAAGGGTGGTATTCGGTGTAGATGCCCTGTTTGACCAGGTTGAGGAGTTGAGCGTCGTCGTTGACGATCTCGGTGCTTGGGTACTTTTCGTTCGGTTCCAGCATGGACATGGCGGACGTAGCCAGGAGCCGGTGGTTGAAGCGTAGGGCTTCGACGAGGTATTGCAGGTCGACGGGGTTGGAGCCGTAGCGGGGGTCGATCAGGGGTGTGTCGAAGGGGTTGCGGGATTGGAGGGTTATGCGGCCGCGGCCGAAGGGCTTCATTACGGAGGTGGTGATGGCGCCGGCGTTGTTGTTGAGGAGTTCGAATTGCGAGCGGTTTTCGTTGTTGAGGGCGTTTATGAGGAGCTTCTTTTGGGCTTCGTAGCCGGTTATTATTGTGGGGTCGAGGTTGTCTGCTAGGTACTGGCCGCGGGATTGGTTTTCGGCGTCTGTGGAGAGGACGGAGTAGTTAGATGTCATGTCTTTCAATGACGGGAAGGCGACGCCGTCGGGTGGTCCTTGGGTCCAGGGGCCGGTGTGGGAGGCGTAGAATTCGTTGCGGTTGGCGGTGTCGGCGGCGGTGTCGGCGCCGTAGGCAGGAGGGTAGGTGACGGATGTGTTGGAGTAGTCGTAGTTTGTGCCGACCATGAAGTGGTCCTGGTAGTTGTTGCCGACGCCGGGAAGGTCGACGGCGGTCGTGATGTTCATGGTGGAGAGGAAGTTGGCGTCGCCGATGCCGCTGAGTTGGAGGAGCATGGGCGTGTGGACGGCGCCCGCGGCGAGGATGACTTCGCGTCTTGCGGTCACGTTTTGGCGGGCCGCTCCGGCGTTGGTTGCAAACTGCATGCGGTTTTAGCATTTCGCTGATGTGTAGGGTTTACAAGGATTGGCTTACCTCGACACCGGCAATCACGAGGTTGGTGGACGAAGGGCTTTGTCTTTTGTGCTTCTTGCTCCGATCCACAGGGGGCGTCCGTCTCTCATTTCGCACGTCCGGGTTACGCTTGAAGTTAGATAGGAGGCCGCCCATGGTGGCAGGGATCAAGTTGAAGGGGTTCAGAGTCTTGGGACCGGGCATGGTACCCTGACCGACGGCCTTGTTATTGACGGTAGGCTCGTCATCTGGCTGAGTCACGCTCTCAATGTTGAGACGGGTGACAAACTGACCAACAGAGACGTAGAGGTTGTCTCGGTCCATGAAAGGGTCGTAGTGAGCTCTGCGGGCGTCGGAGCGTGTCTTGGCGACTGGGTCAATTGACATGGGGAGGAAAGAGGCGCCGGCACTGGCTCCGGTTTGGGGGTCCATTTCTACAGGGACGCCCATTTCTTGGAGACCGTTGTAAAAATTCTGCGTCGGGGTGTAGAACATGCCCTGATAGCTGACATTGACGGGCCCGCTGGTGCCATGCACACTCTCGTCGTTGTAGATGTCGTACGACGCAGCATCCTGGGTCGAGAAATCCGCGGAAAAGCTCTCGGTCTAGAGATTGATGGTGTCAGCCTTCTCACAGCAGAGCGGCCAATGCGAACCACATACCTTCTCAAAATATTGCAGCATCGAATTCCAATCCCACCCATCATTACCCAACGTCGCCCAGTCGTCCCAGTCCCCAATGTTGCCTCTGTTCCACAGCATCCCGTTGATGAGTGTGCCACCGCCGAGCCCGCGACCCAGAGGGTAATGTCTGGTTGCGCCATCCAGATATGTCTGGCCCACGGTACCGATATTCCAGTCGTACTCCTCGTGGCCTGAGAGGGCGCCAGGCGACGGGTTCGGGTTGTTACCGACAAAGTAGGGCACTCTGATCCACTCCTCGTTCTGGTCTGCCGGGCCGGCTTCGAGCACGAGTACAGTTACGCTCGAGTCTTCAGTCAAGCGATTGGCGACGACGAGACCGCTCAGTCCTGTGTTGGGTAAGATCAGTGGCTGGAGAGAGCAATTGGAATGTGGTCAAGACGAACCTCCTCCCACGACTGCACGGAATTAGCCACATTTCAACGTCACAGAAGGAATTGAAAGCATACTGATGTAATCATACTCGGGCAATATTGTGGTATTAATGGGTTTTGCTAGAGATGTAGCGTGCAAAAGAGCGAAAGCGAGCACTGAAAGCTTAAGGTGCGGCATGATAACGTCCAGAGAACGAAAGACAAAGGATTATTAGAGGAGTGAGAGACTTTAGAGAGAAGAGACACGAGCGGGAGAGATCGGGGTGAAACACAAGAAGGGTTCAGCGAGGTCTAAGGTTAATAATTAGGCTGCAGAAGGCTCTCACGTCAAGCACCAGAAGCACCTTTACTTTTCCAAAGCCCGAAGGAGGCATGGATCATGATGGCAGTTGGAGGCAAGATCCATGCATTGGCTAAGTTTAGAGACGGGCGCACATACGGCCGGCTCTCGTGTCATGGAGCATCGAAGCACTGGGCAGCGGCGCGCTGTGCCTCTCCGGAGCCAACACGGCCGGAGGATCTGCCTGCGATCGTCAGAGGATGGCGCATCCCACGGCAGACTTGTCTTGTCGTATCGTCTGGTCTTGTCTTGTTTGTCTTGTCTTGTCTTTTCTCGTCTCTGCAAGTGTGCCTGTTCCCGCGCGGCTGCGGGCCATGATGGTGGAGCGATTAGGATCAGCAGACGCTGCAAAGGCCACGGCGATGAGGTTTGCCAAGGTTACTGTGCGGTGGTGTGCCTGGCATGCGGACGGGCGGGCTGCAGCGAGCGGGATGATGAGAGTGCAGAGGAGGTGACGGCTCGTGGGTGGCGGGATGTGAGATGCGAGCTGCAGACGTTGACATCGGAGCTCGGCGCGGCCGCGGAGGTTGAACTTCTTCTTTTCTCCTCCACCCACTCTCTCCAAGAAAGGACCCTTTAATCTCGACAAGACGCCGCCGTTACAGCCAGCCCACTCTTCGCCCTACGAACTCGCGCTGTCCTCTTATCCACCACTCACTGTCTTTGCCTCGTCACCATCCATCCGCGCGTGTGCATCGCTAAGCTAATCTGATCGTCCAAGCTGGTGCCCACGGTGAGCCCGCCCAGCCGGCCAGATAGATCCGCCTCATCACCGCCATCCTCCATCGCCATCGCTCCAGTGATGACTTACATCGCTACATCGCTACATCGCTGTATCGTCTCGCGTGCCATGCCACGTTCGCAACGGCCTCCCGGAGCGTATCTCCTCGACACGAAGAGACAGCGTTGCACCCGCCACCAGCCCTACCTATTGCCTCACCACACAACGACACAGACACCTGGGCGCAGAGGCCCAGACCCTTCAAACGCCGTCCCGCCAACTCTGCATCTCCATTCCCTTCAACCCTTCCCTCCAACCCTCCAATCGCATCATCGCATCATCGCATCCCCTGGTCGCCGTACCAAGCCCGCTGGATACGAGAGGCTGCTGCGACTCGCTTGAGGGAGCCCCGGCCAGAGAGCCTCCGGGAGCTGCGGAATGGATCGCGCAGGTGGGTTTAAGCTTACTGCGGCTAAATTAAGGTCGTAAGCAGCGTTTAACCCTTCCGCCGACCCTTCCGCCGACCCCTCTCTCCTCAAGCACTACTGCTAGACACATAATCCACACTCCCCAAACATACCACGTACTCGATTTGGTGCAGCGCATTGGCGAGTAGAGTGGCAATACGACAGAGGGACAGCTGTCATCGACATGGTAACTTATAGTTTGCGGGGTGCGGCGCCAGACCCACGGAATCACTGCGATCCGGGGCCTTCGTTACAGTATGCACGCTTTTCCCAATGCCGCCGCACCCTGCGGTGGTTGCTAGCAGTATCTTCTCGCCTTGCGCAGCGATCGACGCTCGTATGGCTGGCTGAACAGCAAACATCACGTCAGGCGGTCTGCCATCTAACTACCGATCAATGCCGATGCTGAGCATTCCTCGCATTACTGTGTTGGCAAGCGCGATCGATCAGGAGGACCCCCATCCCCGGCCCCGTACTGACGTCGTATTCGTAACTTATACCTTTCAGTACAGCCGAGTCGGGCAACGGAATCAACCCAAAGCTGCACGGTCATGCTATGTGCGTACTAGCTCTGCATGGACATGCCGCATTAGGCGATGCGGCGAGAGTAAGCGAGTAGTCAACTTCAGTGAGCCGTCTAGTCCGGATCCTTCCAACGCCCTCTTTAACCAGGCTATGCGGCTCGAGAAGCGGAATTCAAAGCTCTCACTCTCTGAAAACCGGGTTCAGAGGAGGTTGCATTTTGATCCAATGCCGCTATCTGAGTCTAGGTTGGGAACTCATCGGTAACTTAATACTCCTCAACTTGGCCATGACTAAGGCCGGGTCTTGTACTCGTAGACCCGGGCCTTGGGTACGAAAACAGTTGCATCGCCACAAAAGACCAATAGGAGTCTGTCCCGTCATAATATTCAAGTTGGCTGATTTCTGGCTTACTCCAAGAAAGAATGAACTGTTGCTAAAGAGTCGCTGCAATCTGGGACGACGAGGACGTCACAAAGGTAAGGGTTCCGACGGCAGACGTCCAACCTTCAGTCGAGAGTTGTCGGCTGCTCGGTATGTAAGACAGACACTGTGTGAACTACTATTCAATCTCATCAACAGGCATCATCACACATACTGCGAGCTTCAAAGACTCCACTATCGTTGCAGAATTTCTCTTCTGTTGACTCTAGTGTCTGTTTACGTAGGTGCTGCAGACTCTTCACTACTATTACTCGCACCACACCTTCGTTTTATTGTCGTCCTTTTCTTTTCCGCACATTTGTCTCGCACCGTTGGATAGATCGGAAGCCTCTTCGACCTCTGCTTTTGAGGATCGTCATCCTATCAAGGAATTGAGAACGTTTTCCGGTAACCTGAGCTGGGATTCAGTATTCCTCTATGGACGACACGCCTTATCGCATTCAATGAGGGTGAAAACCATTATCTGATCTGTGGCTCCCGCTCAATCTCTCTCTTTCTAAATATCGTATGTAACTTGAAAATCAGTGCAGTGTATTCCCTAAGATAGAACACTCAAAGCACTGAGTATCATTTCTTCTCTTATGACCTTCAAGGAGAAAAAGAAGGGAGAAGAACAGCATGAAGCGAAAACTTCACCACAACCAAAATTCGATGAATGCATTTTACTACCACACGTACACCGTAGGGAGCCATAATACAGTACCCAAGTTTCAAGGCCCCCCCGCGAACCTAGCACACTCCACATCCGGCCATAGGAACAACAGATAACCCACCACCGACAACCAACATGCACCAACCCCCTGCCAGTCCCGCTACAGTAACGACGACGGAGATATCCCGTACGACTCTTCCTTCGTCACTCCCACGGGGCTATGCGGTCGAATTAGAGGTACTCGGTACTTGGTGGTCGCCGAGTAGTCGCCGGGACGCCTTGAAACCGTGAAACCCGGTCCTTCCATTCCAAGGGCGAAAAAGGGAGAGACTGGGCGAGCTGCAGGCCGCGAGCAGGGTCGACATGTTAGAAAAGTAAAATCTTTCATAGACCCCGTCGTTTCATCTACAGTAGACAGTTGGGTATGTTTCAAGGCCTTCAGGATTGATTAGATCTTCTGCCAGCTTGGGAAGCGGACCACGGAGGTGGTTTGATAGGAGATGATGGGGTTTCGAGAACTGGATAGTGGAGATGGAGATTTGGCATGCGCGCTGTGAGTAAGTCTGGCCTGGTTCGAATTTACTGAGTCCGGTTAAATTTGCATCCGGGACGGCACTGCAGCTCAGCCAATCATACGTAACTCGAACCCATAAGATCACCACTTGGAGAGCATCAGACGATAAGGAATGGAGTTCAAAAGCAGTAGGCTCCAGCTTCTCCCACGATACCGGTCGAAGACGACACTAAGCTATCGCAACTGCTTGTCTTCAGAACCTCGATCCGAGGGCATGTTCCTGCTGTGAACAAGCCTGACTTGATTCGAATTTACTCATACAAGTCAAAGAACTAGCCTGAATGACGTTACGGAACAACCGGATGAAACCAAACGATCCAGTAAGACGATCTCATGGGAATTATGGTTGACGAGGAAAGAAGCGTGGGATGACGAAAGAAGATATGACAACGACGTTGAAATGCATTTCGCTTTGCCAATCGATAAATCCAATTCGGCGTCGGCAACAACCCCATCATGCGGATCTACCCGCTTCATGCACGACTTTAACCAACCGAGGGCGCCTTGCAGATTACTCCCCATCACTTGCAGCATGATCCATCACGTACTTGGCGATCGACGCCATACGTATTCTGCGATGGTGCAGAATTTATCCGCAAACCACATTAGTACGAGAAATTCTAATCGTCTTTCTTTGTCGGCCATTTCTCTTTCAGATTACCCATCATCTGTATCAGCATTGTTTCTCTATCATCAGCCTCATGTCTTCTACGCGTAGTTCAGATCTCGAACGCTCTACCGTCAAAAGTAGCGGTAAGACTGCAACAACGAACACACAAACTGCAGGTTATCAAGGCATCATCGACCTCGCCGACGACCATGGCACCGCTGAAAGCTGTCCCACTAACTCCCAACTCAAGCATTCTTTCAATATCTGGAGCAGTCTTGGACTTCAATATTCCCTAACTTCGACACCACTGCTCATTGGCACCTACCTCTCCCTCGTTATCGGCGTCGGAGGTAGTCCCACCTTCATATACGGATACATCGTCGCCGTCGTCTTGAATCTCTGCGTGTGCGCGACACTGGCAGAGATTGCCGCCATCTACCCCCACACTTCTGGTAAGCCGTGTCCTGACCTCATGGTGTTTGACATGGATAATGACAACGCCACAAAGGCACGATGTACTGGACCGCAGTCATGGCCCCAGAGAAGCACGCACGCATACTCAGCTACGCCGTTGCCTGGCTGCTCTGCGGCGCTCTCCTCCTTCTCACGGGCGGCACCTACCTCATAACATCTCAGCTCATCTGTGCCATGATCACCATCTGCAGCACCGAATTCATCCCCCAACCGTGGCACGTCTACACCCTCTACATCCTCGCCGCCCTGCTCGCCCTCATCTTCAACCTCCCGCCTCTCTTCACCCTATACCCCACCATGCTAAAAGCGATGCCCATCTCCATCACCACCGGCGCCCTTTTCATCCTCACCGTCCTCCTCATCCGCACCTCCGCCAAACAATCCTCCCAATTCGTCTGGCTCACCTTCACCAACACAACCAACTGGCCCTCTCACGTCGTCGTCTTCTTCCTCGGCCTGCTCCCCGGCGCCACAGCCGTCAACGGCTTCGACGGCGCCTCGCACCTGTCCTCGGAGCTCCCGGACCCAAAACACACAGTCCCGCGCGTCATGCTCGGCAGCGCTGTCCTGAGCGCCCTCTCCGGCCTCCCCATGTGCATCGTCTACATGTACTGCGTCACGGACGCGTCCGCCCTCCTCTCCCCCATCGGCGGCCAGCCCCTCGCACAGCTATTCCTCGACTCGCTGCACTCGTTGCCTCTGACCATCATCTCGCTGCTCATCGTGATAGTCTGCCTCGTTGCCTGCGGAGTGTGCATGCTGACGGCTTTTGCGCGCGTGGCGTGGAAACTTGCGCAGCGCAACGGTCTTCCGGCATCGGGGTGGGTGGCAGCGGTCTCGCCCGGTTGCGGTCTACCTGTGCATGCTGTGCTCTTCTGCAGTGGGCTTTGCGTTGCTGTTGGTGCTATAGTGCTGGGCTCGACGACGGCGATCAATGCGGTTATCGGAGGCGGCATGGCCTTGTTGTATCTGACCTGGCTGCCGCTGCTCATGCTTGTGCTATGCAAGCGGGGCACGATGTTTCCGGCAAGGAGGAGTTTTAATCTCGGCAGGGCGGGGAGGCTGGTGAATGTGGTGAGTGTGGTGTGGATCCCGTTCGTGGTGGTGTGGATGTGCTTTCCGTTGTACTTGCCCGTTACGGCGGCGTCGATGAACTACGCTGCTGTTGTGATTGTGGGCACGCTTTTCATTTCGGGGTTGAACTGGGTGGGGTATTCGAGCGGGAGGTATGAGGTCCCGGTGGCGATGGAGCTGAAGTAGGTGATAAGTTACTCATTTGTTATTGCTTGAAGGCCTTCTGTGGGGATAAGGTCCTGGGAGAAGTTCATGTCATCCTTAGTGTTGCCTTTGGCAAGTATCATGGGACAGGCAGGAGCCCAAATCTCGGATACAAGGTCAATCAAGGCAAGTTCATATCCAATTCACAAACGCCACAGCGCCTTTACCCATTCCGCACAAGAACATCCCAAGGTATCGACCAATACCGACGCCGATCTCATCCCAGTGCCAAACCACTACTTTTCCGGAATCTCCCTATTAATAACCGGCATATCGGCGCGATACGAATGAATCGACGAGTCCTCATACCCGTCTATCCTATGCTCCTTCCTGCTCTGCTCCTTGCTAGCTTCCTTGTTCTTGGTCCTGTTAGCCGACCTATCTTTCTCGCGGCTCACTTCCGTACTCTTCGCCGGCTTTGCGAAATGCTTCCTCGCCTCGCGGTCTTCGATGGTCCAGCCTTTTGAGATCCACGCAGCGCGGTCCAGATCATCGACGCCGTACCATCTGGATTCAGGCGCGAGTTGGACGACGAGCTCCTCGGCGCCGACACTGTTGGCTACCTTTTGCGCCAGATCCAAATCCTTGGTGTAGCCGATGGTGAGTTTGCGGAGGCCGACAAACTTTTCCAAAAGCGCGGGGACACAGGCATGGACGTTGCGGGTGGAGTTTGAGAAGAGCTCTTCGGCGAAGAAAACATTGTCGTTGTCGATATCGAACATGTCGCCCGCGTCGACACCCGGCAGGGTGACGGCCAGACTTTCCAGCTTCTGGCTGCTGACGAGCAGATTGAGGGTGCGGACGATGAGCTTGACTTGCTTGAGCTCGAGGCAGCGGACCGCGCCGATGAGCTGCACGCGCTGGCGCTCGACATCCGCGCTCTCCGAGTCTTGCAGCGAGATGATTTCTTTCAGCAGGCTTCGGACGTGCAGCATGCCTGCGCTGACCTCGACGCCGTAGGCCCAGTCGATGGAAAGATCGCGGATGGCGCTGCGGTCAGAAGATCCGATGTCGAGGAGCCAGAAGAAGATCTCGATGTTGTCCTCGTCGTAGAGGACGATTTGGTTTGCGCTGTAGAAGATGCCGGTGGCCTCGCGGTTGATCAGCTGACATGTTTGCAGCAGGGCCACGTTACTTGGTTCCTTTTTCGCCGCTCTGGTGTTGTAGGCTAGTCCGCGCTGTTCCGCCTTTCCTGTCAGTGATCAAGAGTCGTGGATGTTGGACGCGCATGGGCGAGCTTGCCTGCAGGGAGTCTTGAAGCCAGAAGCTGCTGGGCAGGCCGCTGCCGTAATCCATGGGCGGCTCTCGCGACAGCCCAAGGATCTTGCCATTTCTTTGCGCGAAAGCGTAGCGGTAGATTATTTTCCGAACCTCAGGCGGGAGGTCCAATATATTGGCCTGAGCTGTGTTAGCAGAGCTGAATGGACGGCTTTTTGTCCCGACTTACCATATGCTAAGTTCACATGAGCAACAATGATGTTATCAGTGGGGGCCAGTAGCATGCTGGGACGTATGGAATCATTGACTACATGGGCGACAGATAACAAGGCTGGTGGTGAGTTGTACATGCACTCCGCGGAACTTTCTCCGGCTCCGGGTGCCCGTGGATGACTCATCGCACGTGATTGACTCCGCATCACGTGCTCGTCTTCATACCCCGCCTTCCTTTTTCTCTCCGAGTCTCGTCGAGAACCTCAGGCTTGCAGAACGTGGAATCTCCCCCGACCGCATCTTCTCGCGATGCAAAGCTCACTCAACATGTCTGCGTCTTCAGACAACGCCGTCATCTTGGACCGCGATCGATCAGCTCTAGAGAACATATCGGACGATGATTGAACAGACTTGCAACGGGAGAAAGAAAGAAAAGCAAGATCAAGGACGGAGGACGCAATTTCGCAGTTTTGTGTGTCGTCGAGGAAATGGGCAATTAAGAAGGACTGCCAGCGCTGTTAGTTCGACTACGGCTGAGCGGCTCCAGACAACCTTCCCCTCATGGTGGGGCAACGGTGGACGCGGCCAAGGCTCCGAAGTCTGGACATCATACGACATCCATAACAAAACAAACGGCATTATTTCTTCACGATGGGTCAGCTGTTTGAAGGCCAGGATTCGACCCACTCAATGAATTGAGCTTCAAGTCTTCTGGGTTCCGTTAGCCTTCCATCAAAGAAGAGACTACAATGTCACAGCAGCGTGGCGCTTTTGAAGGACTCCATTCGCCCATGCCATCGAGCCATCTTCTTTGGGTATCAGGACCCCGCGCTGGTCCATAGACTGGATGTACGTACGCCAGGACATCTTGGGACGCGGTACGGCCCGCCATCTAAGGATGACCCACAATTCCATCGCGTACGAGACGTTGGACGGGTGGCTTTATTGACTCGGCCTGGTTGACCGAATCCGTGAGGTCCATCATGAGATGCTAAAGAGATGTTCCAGGGCACTTCTTGCCGACGCAAGCGCAGTCAACGCTTTTAATTTGGGTCCTTGAGTCATGATGAAGAGGTTTGATCACAACGCCAGATCACAACACCAGATCACAACACCAGATTACAACGCCAGACAGAGGACCGTTAAGTTGAAGGATCGAGACCTCTTCTGCCCTCGGATGCCGACCAAGAGTGGCATAGCGACGGCAGCAAGAAATGGGAGAGTGAGAGAAAGCGAAAGATCGGAGAATTGACTCGTAACGGATTGGTCCTATCCGAGCGGTTCAAAAGGTCCACCATCAACAGTGCGGGAACATCCCCTCATTATCGACAACCCCCAAGGGTATCTTCACGAAGTCCATCAGTGGTGCTGACCATGGCCTCCGCGGAGGCCCGTCGCGCAATGATTGATTCACAAGAAAAGCCCAAGCGTTGAAGAAAGCAGACACCCAGTCGGCGTTATTTCAGAGAGCACATGTGTCAACCCCCGGGCTTTAGCAAGAGGTTGCGTGCGCGTTACGTTCGCGTGGAGGATATGCTTAAGACGCGCAGGTAAGCAGAAGCGGCTGAGCCGGCTCGCTACGGGTGCCCGATTGGGCAGGCGGGAACGACTGGCTGTCGGAAAGTTGTGGCAGCCGAGGGTCCGGAGATGAGAAGCTCAACACCAACGTTTCCCCGGGTCGCCACAAAGCACTTGACTGGTGGCCATGATCCGGGGACCAAGTCATGGTCGCTCGCTTGTGCCCGATCGACCCGCGGGGTCTAGCCGCTTACTCCCTGGTTCTCGGATGCTGACCAGAAGCTGCCCAGCCTGACTGCTGTTCCCCTGTTCAACACCCCCTCCATTGGGCGACACTCTCCGCCTATCGTCATTCCGCGTGGCAGCGACGCGGCAGCTCGAGCCCTCCCACGGTCTCCGCCACAATGCACAGCACAGCCGTAGTCTGGCTTGTCGGCTTTGATACTGCTGGTGCGGCAGTCGCAATCATCAGAATGAATAAATGGTCGTGCAAACCCCGCCAGGCAATGTTGATCAGCCGCGTCTCATCGTCCTCTTCGCCGTTCGTTAGCCATGTCTCCATTCTTTGGCCTTCTCGGGGCTGTGCTGCTTTCCGTTCGGGTCGCAAATGCCGCCTCTGCGTATGCCCCTGTCGAGGTGACTTGCCCTACAGATGAGGCTCTGGTCCGATCAGCAGACTCTATTTCTACCTCTGAAAGCGACTACGTGACCGCGAGAAAGGCAGTTGCAGACACCAACCTCCTGTCATGGCTCACCTCCGTCGACGATACCTACTCGAGTGCCACCACACTGCCTTTGGTCGGCCTGACGACCAGCGGTGGCGGCTACCGCTCACTTCTCAGTGGCGCAGGCGTCATACAGGCCTTTGACTCCCGTGACAGCAGCCTCTCCGTGGCCGGAATTTATCAATCCCTCACTTACCAGGGAGGCTTGTCCGGAGGCTCTTGGCTTCTTTCTTCCATCATCGGCAACAACTGGACCACGATTTCTGAACTCAGAGACAACCTATGGACCACGGCATTCGAGGAGACCTTGATTGGTTACGAAGGTATTGGTGGCGAGCTGAAGATCAAGGCCGACATTACGGCAAAGGACGATGCCGGCTTCGATACAACACTGACAGATCCTTGGGGCCGTCTGCTTTCGTACCAACTGCTGGAAGGCTCTGATGGCGGCGTTGCAACAACCCTGTCAGGTGTCGCCGACGTCTCAAACTTCACTTCTTACGGCGTTCCCTTCCCTATCATCACCGCCATTGGTGTTAACGCTTCTACCGAATGCGCTCCGGGATACGACGGCACTCAATATGAATTCTCTCCTTTCGAATTCGGTTCCTGGGATTCTGGTTTCGCCGCATTTACTCCCACTAAGTACCTTGGATCCAACCTAACCGACGGTTCCGGGACATGCTACGAACGTTTTGACAACCTCGGTTTCATCTTCGGTACCTCGAGCGCTGTGTTCGCCGAGGTCTGCTCCGAAACTGAGGGCACCGCAAGCGAATTCGCCGAAGACCTCATCGCCTTCTACGACGGCATCCACGACATCTCTGAGCCCACAGACCTCTACTCCATCTACCCCAACCCCTTCCGCGGCTACAGCGGCTCTTCCGCCATCTCTTCCGACGACGACTTGTACCTCGTCGACGGCGGTCTCTCCGAGCAGAACAACCCTATCTGGCCCTTCATCCAGGATGCGCGCGCCGTCGATGTCCTCATCGTTAATGACAACTCCGCCGACACCGACGACAACTGGCCCAACGGAACAGAAATCTACCACACGTATCTGCGCGCCCAAGAAGTCGGACTCACTCTCATGCCCGTGATCCCGGACGAAGACACCTTCGTCTCGGAGGGCCTGAACCAGAGCCCGACGTTCTTTGGTTGCGACACCGCCGACACGATCACGATTGTGTATCTACCCAACTACAACTACACCTACGACAGCAACGTGGCCACGCTGCAGTTGGCATACTCAAAGAGCGAGACTGACGGTAGGCTATTACTACTCCATTCCAGACACTTCACTGTTACAAACCCAATGCTAACACGATCTATCAAGGTATCATCGCGAACGGCAACCAGATCGCTTCGGACGGCGGTGATGTGGCCTGGGCAGGCTGCCTTGCTTGCGCGCTGATGAAGAAGACGGGGGAGACGCTGCCGGATGATTGCGACACGTGCTTTGACGATTATTGCTACAACTAATTTATTTCATAGCACCAGTAATTCTAATGTTAATGTGGTCATTGCTTGCTTGCTATGGCCTGTGCCTCTAATGCACGTCGCTGTTTCCTTGGTTGTTCAAAGGGGCGTTGCATGCTCCGCCAGGAAGAACTCTGACCGCCTCCGATGGCAAACGTTAGTTTTAAAGGTCACTGGTAAGGGCTAAACCCATTCGGTCATGTCTCACATCGGCTTCTCACACCATTGCCCGACACTTCAGCACTGTGCCTCTGCATCGCTAGCTTCACTTCAGGATGAGCTTACCACGCCAGACGACAGACGCGCTCATGACGGGCCGGTCAGTATGCTCGGACCCTTCATGTCTCACGCCAGCTTCCAATCTCTCGCGTATCTGCATGTTACCGATATACACCGCTACACCGGGAAAATCGACCAGGCAACCATCTTCACAGACATCCTTGATCATCAGCAAGCAAACATCGAGCAACCGAGTTCCGATATCTCCAAGCGCTAGAACGACTGGTTTATGTGACTGGTCTAGATACTACATGTCTTCTTTCGGCTTCCCACGTCCCGCAACCCCAAAGACATCACCCCGAGCTGAAGAAGTCCAGAGGCTAGCGCTGGATGCCGGGCCATCCGGTACGGCCTACAACCTGCCATCCGCCCAAAGCTCCCGTCGGACTTTCTCGACTTGGGTATCTGCAAGTCTCCGGAACTTTACCACGCCCGAGAGATCAGTTCTCGGACGATGTTGGTCAGAGGGAGTGGATGGGTCAAATGGCTTCTGTTGGAACACGCAGAACAATGGCTCGGAACTCATGGAAATGGTTTGTGGTTTGTAGACTGTTGGGTTGTTGCACGGCGACGGCTGGTACGAGTTTTGTTCCTGCAGACTTATGATATTCCAACTAGGCTCTTCCCTTGATGCAACGCGACGGCTTTCCGGAGTTGGATCTTTTCAGACTTCCGATCCTCAGCATTCTTGGCATGGAGATCAGGCCACTGGTGCAGACAAGCCTTTCCAGAAGGGTTACGTTGAGCAAACGGACCCGGTGATGCCCATACTCTTCCTTCTATGCAACGCGACGGCTTCTCCTTCCCGTAACTCTGCGAGCTTCCGAATCTTCACCACGCTCGTGGCATAGGGGCCAGGCAACCATTTCAACTTCTCGGCTAGGCATTGTCAACGAGATGGGGAGTCGTGGATACAAATATACTGCCTGATCCTGCTTGCTGTTCTCTTTCGTTTCGTCAGGGCGTTGAGGTTGGATTTAACACGTCGTTAGCAACCGCCTGGTGTTCAACCTCTACGCCCAACTTCTTCAATCATATACATATACCATAGCAAAGGTATATATATCTCACTGGACAACTTTTCTTGTTTGTCACATAGACTGTCCTCTCCTTCACAGATGTTTGCTTCACAGATGCTTGTCTCCTAGACAGTTTGCTTCGTAGATAGCCAACAGCCCCGGCTGCCTTGTTAGAGGCGGTAGCTATAGATAGCTCCGCGCAGGCAGAGACTCTAGCATCATCCATCTATCTACTCGTACATCTATCTTCTGACACCATCATTAGCTCTGTCTCGCTACCACTCAACATTTTACCTCTGACAGCCCCAAGGTGTTGAGCGGTAGCGAAGCAGAACTGACGATGGTGCCAAAGAGACAGATATGTGAGTAGATAGATGATGACGCTAGAGTCTCTGGCTACGCGGAGCTATCTATAGCTACCGCCTCTGACATGGTAGCCAGGACTGTAGGCTATCTACGAAGCAAGCTGTCTAGGACAAACATCCGTGGGGCAAACATCTATGAAGGAGAGGACAGTCTATGTGACAAACAAGAGAAGAAGAGAAACACGCAACACAAAAGCAATGCTTTACTCGATAGCGCTATTCGCTACTCCAGTTCACTTCGTGGAACTCGCGCCTTTTGGTCATCTAAGCGGACTCAGCTCGGGGCCTATGTGCACCAACTGGGTAAACCTTCCCTGTTCGTCCCATTGTGAGCTACTGATCATCAGTGGTGGTTCAAGGCCAGGCACACGCCTCGCTTCGAGGAGTGGAAGTCATCCTCACAAGCTGAAAGGGTAAAGATCTTCCAGGACAACGTGCGCAACTATCCTCACCAACAACCAACACAAACCTGCTTTACCAAGCATGACAGGATCTGGAACTGTATCCAGGTCCCATTACATATAGTAAGTCCTCTTCGCCACCATTTCTCCCACTCATCTTTCTGCTGCCGTTTACTTCCGCGGTTCGTGACGACTGCCCGGTTTTATCTCAAAGCCTCCGACCATAGAGTCCCCAGATGCCGCAGTCTTTGGCCGCCTTCCTCCTCCACAACCCGAGTTCCAAAAATACTCGCCTGCAGGTATCTTGGCCCAAGCCAGTCAGAAGTGCTACCGGACAGATACTCGATCCAATCACCTATCCATCCCACGCTTTCGGCACACCTGCCTACGCCCATATTTCTAAACAGAAGAAGAAGCATAAGTTAGCCGACAGAGCGAGCAAGGAGTCCTCTTTATGTATGAGTGTACCTATGGCCGCGTTCTTCGCGTTTTTATAGGGGACAAGACTGTCCGCTCCCGGATGTGAAAGCCTCTCTTACAGTTCACGAGAGCAGCTTGAACGCTATATAAGTCCTGCTGGTTAAGCAAACGTCTCTGCCTTCGACGGATTCATTACAGGATTCATCGCAGAGTAATGGCTCCAGTTCTAATCGTGGGTAAGTTATACTTCACTCGCAGAAAGCTTCGGGGTCAAACCTAATGTAGCTGTGCTGAATGCTTGTGTCTTGGGGTTGCGATTCCCTCATCAAGACACTTTCTTCACTTTCGTGTTCGTAAACGGTGTGGTGAAGCTTTTCCGGTACGGCGTCTGCTGATCTAGAGGTACTAGAATCGGAGATCATCGTCGATGGACTAGAAATCCAATTAAGCTAAGCATGGTTCGTCCCTGATTGTTGAAATCACTTATATTCCACAGGGTGCCTGCAATGACTGACCTACTATGAATATTCTCATCTTCGATCGCTCGTGTCCAGGGTTACAATGTCTTCATGAAGTCGTCGAGGTTTCATTTACAAGTGGACTCATCCCTCAACTAAACTATAAACACTGTTTGCTCCGAGCGCAGAAAGTCTGTCGTCTACATCTTTCCAAACTATATGAACAAAGGTGGTTCCCACCATGACACCTTCATGTGCCACTATACAGACGACCCAGACGCCACGCTGAACAGAAAATGAGATGACAAGATCCAGAATCCAGATACAAGCCCCCTGACAAAACGTATCAAAGGTCTAGGATCTTCTCGCAACGCCAGTAACCAGAACCGCACCACTCTGGACCTCCACCTTCCAGCCCTCCCTGACCAGCATTTTCACGACTGCCGGCCCCAACTTCGCCCTCCCACCCTCACTATGCCTCCCCAAGCCAGTGATGATGCGATAGCCTTCTCCGGCACCGCCTCTGCCACCACCATAGCCCTTAATCCGGGCTTCCCCCAACCCAGCCCACCACGCCGTGACTCTCTCACGTGCAATCCTCGTGGCGTTCTTGACATCGATGCCATGCAGATCCAACTGCGTAGACGTGGATTGAGCGGCTGCGAGCGCATCGGCTTCGGCAGCGCTGGCTGTTTGGAGTGCGGCGTGGGCATCGCGGCCAACTTGACCGTAGTATCCAGCTGCTGCTTTCATGAGGTGATCGGATTTGCCTCGACGGTAGTAGCTAGAAGCTTGTGTGAAGGCGGCGCTGCGAGCGGCGCTGTAGGAGGCCGATGAAGCGACCGGGCTTGATGCGAGGGACCGGGTCGGGTTAAGATCAGCGGGCTCCGAGAGGTCGATGGGTGCGTAGTGGGGGATGACTTGGAGCCCTCCCCGCGGCTTGGGCTCAGAGGTGCTGGTCAAAGCCTTGGCGAGCTCATGTGCTGCGGCCGTTGACGGGTGAGTGAGGCGAATAAGGGCGAAGGCATGAGGGAATTCGACGGAGGGGAAGTCGGCCACCAGATCGATTGAATTCTGCGTAATGGTTGCATCGTCCGCGTACAAATCTTTGTTGGATTCGATGTCGAGCTCGATAACCGCCATGATGGTCGCTGGGACGGAGGCGCCGTGCTTGTGATAGATAGTGGTGACCGTCTGTGCCGAGGTATTGGTGCGCGAAGATATGAATTCGATATCCTTTGTGGCAATCTCCCATTTGTTGCGCGGTGGTGTTGCGGGCTCCGAACTCGACCTTGCGAACTCTTCGGCACTAAGAATCTTCTTCTTCTTCGCTTTGCCCTTGCGACCCCGCGCCGAGTTATAGTCGGAAGCAAAAGAGTCGATTCCCTTGGTATTGACCTTCTCGCCGTCGATTCCCTCCGTATCTTCGAACCAAGCATGGTTCAGCAGCTCATCCGTCGCCTTCTCGTAGTCTCCACCGCATTTCTGGAGAATATAAGAGATCTTGGAGGACTTGAGCGTGGGAAAGGTTTCCATAAGCCGCGCCAGTTGGTCGTCGGTACCCAAGCCTTGCAGGTACTCCAAGTGTTCGTTTACTCCAGGGGATCCATTATCTAGGCTTAGAGAAGATAGGCCTGTACTCGTCGCATCAGTAGCACTGTTCGATCGCGTCTGCAAACTTTCGCTCGACCCGCGGCGGGCATCGCTGGACCCCGAGGGGTCGAAGTCCGTACATTGTTCGACGAGCGCGGCCTCTTTCAGTGGTTCCAAAACCTGGCGCGCGAGGTCCAGCGCATCCTTCTGGCCGTCAAAATCGGAGTATAGTGCAAATACTATAGCAGCATCGAGTGGTGGGCAAAATTCTCTCTATCGCGTTGTTAGCATCGTGTCGCGACTTGCGAGGACTCGGCGGGTTGCGGACTTCGAGGAGCGAGATCGGTTCACCCATATTTTCTTCTTGTTGATCTGCGTCTTGGACAAAATTGCGATATCATGCTCGAGCTGTAGTGCAGACGTGGAAGGTGATAGTATGAGGTAGTAGGTCGCATAGGTTTTGGAGGGTTCTGGCGCGGACTGGCGCAGGTACATATCAATGACGAGGTGGGCGCGGTCAATTCTTCGGCTACTTCGCTTTAGTCATCAACCACGGTCACCAGGTAGCAGGCGTGGAGAATGTATAATTTTAACCACGACCCAAGCAGTCATGGGTTTCAGGATTGCTACTCCACTTGCGTGGATAGTTATTGAGAGCAATAAGTAGCAGAGTACCAGATCGTACATCGTGCAACCACCAGGTCATCCGTCTCCGCTCATAATCCTGCAGCCACCATGTGATGCTACCCGCAAACGAGAAATAATCAAGAGATTATTGCACAGCAATCGCCATATGTCCAAGCCATTCGCCAAGCCAAACCGAGCAAAAAGTTTTTGCAACTTGAGGAAAGATCCACCTAATCCGGAGTCATGGGTCGACCATGGCCGCCTCCTAGGACGACTCCATTTCATCATTTGCAAAGTCGTTGTGAGCCTCGGGTTCTGACGGGGTAAAGACCCTACCAGTCATCAGCATAGTATATTCATCAAGGTTGATCAGGAGGTGGGAAGTACAGGTGCTGCTCGTAATACCGCAGCATCTGTCACTCATGTCAGTGGATGTCTACACCAAATATTGCTCTGGAGAACTCACCTTCTGCGGACACTTCTGATTCACGGTCGACAGCTTGTGCTTCGTCTTCCTGCCTTCGGGAGAGATCCAGAGCACGTAGGCCCACCGTTCGTTCACGCCAGTCTGCGGGTCTGTCGCCTCTTCAACCGTCTCAATCCCAGTAACGTGGTCCTCCCAAGATCCCTTTGGCGGTTCCCACTTGGCTTTCGCTTTGACAACCTTCTCCTCAGCAGGTGTTTCGGTCTTGGTCCGCTTGCGGCGCGCTGAGCCCACGGGCTCTGGTGTTTCCGTCGTGCCCACTGACTTGCGCTTGGTGGTCTTTGGCTTCTTGGATGGTCGGGTTGGTCTGCCGCCGATTTGGGTGAAGTACTCCTCTAGGGCCTCCTGCGCTCCCTCGCTGCTTGTGCTTAGTGTCGCTTCCTTCTATTAGGAATCCGAAGTGGCATACAGATTCTCTTCCGGCTCCCAAGTCCGGTCCTTCTTTGCCTCAAAGCCCACCCATTTCACCTCGTATTTGATTCCCTATTGCCGTCAGCGCGTTCTGATGCGCGGCACACTCTGTTGCGTACTTCTTCATCGAATCCATGCGACATGATCTTTTCGACGACGTATCTGGGAATACGGTAAGCTTGTTGTTTACATGCGCTTCATGGTGATGCGATACTCTTCCTCGTCTTCGTCGCCATCTTCGTCGCCATTCTCTTCATCTTTAGGCTGCTCGTCAACCTCCTTGTACGGGATTTCGCTGTCGGAGGCAGACGCCTCGTCTTCGGAGATGGCGGCTGTGGACGCGTTAGAGAGCTGCGTTTTGCGCGCGCGCGATTGTCTTTGCTTACGAGGCATTGTAGGCACTAAGAATTAGGCATGCAGTTGTGATACGTGTTCCCTGTGGATTGACAGAGCAGGAGGGTAGGATTGGCGTGGGTGAAGACGGGACGCGACTGGGCGTGGTGTGGAGGACGCGAAGTGTTTGGCGTCGGCGATGAACGAGCTTCGCGGAAGCTTGCTCGCTTGGGTTGCTTCACCTCCCGAAAAAGTCGGAGACACCAAGCAACAACCACTCCCCACCAAACAACCCCAACATTCCCGATTTGATACCAGGGCGCGTGAGGAGCTTCGTCCGTAATCTGTCACATAGACGGTTGTCAGACGAACCGACAGGATGGCGATGCGTAAGTCGAACACCCTGGCTCCGAACAGAGGGGCACGCAGAGGGGCATAGCCCTGCAACAAGCTCAGGGACAGCAGCTGACCATGCATTTGCTACAGAACTTGATATGTCTAATGGTATACTACTCCGTCCTACCGAGTCCCCTATCCGCGCCACTCTCGAACACCCGCTGACAGCTGCGTGAAGCCCAAGTGATGAAGGATGAGTCCGGACGGCCCTTCATCATCGTCAGGGACCAGGGCAAGAAGAAGAGACAGCATGGCAACGAGGCCGTCAAGTCACACATTCTCGCCGCGAGGACTGTTTCGAACATTGTCAGGACCTCGCTGGGTCCCCGCGGACTGGACAAGATTCTGATCTCGCCCGACGGAGACATCACGGTTACGAACGACGGCGCCACCATTCTCTCCCAGATGGAAATCTCAAACCACGTTGCGAAGCTGTTGGTGGAACTTTCCAGGTCGCAGGACGAGGAGATTGGAGATGGCACAACCGGCGTCGTGGTTCTGGCTGGTGCGCTACTTGAGCAGGCCGGAGACCTGATCGATAAGGGCATCCACCCCATCCGGATAGCAGACGGCTATGACCAGGCTTGCGAGGTTGCCGTTGCGGAATTGGATAAGATCAGTGACGAAATCCCCTTCTCCAAGGAGCACACCGAGAACCTCTTCAAGGTCGCCAAGACCAGTTTGGGCAGCAAGATCGTCTCGAAAGCCCATGACCAGTTCGCTCAAATTGCCGTCGACGCCGTCCTTTCCGTGGCCGACCTTGAGCGGAAAGACGTCGACTTTGAGCTCATCAAGGTGGATGGCAAGGTTGGAGGTGCGCTGGAGGATTCCCTGCTTGTCAAGGGCGTCATTGTGGACAAGGACTTCTCGCATCCGCAGATGCCTTCCGAGGTCAGGGACGCCAAGCTCGCCATCCTCACATGCGCCTTTGAGCCGCCTAAGCCCAAGACCAAGCACAAATTGGACATCACCAGCGTGGAGGAGTTCAAGAAGCTTCAGAAGTACGAGAGTGGCAAGTTCACGGAGATGATCGAGCAGATCAAGGAGACTGGTGCGAACGTTGTCATATGTCAATGGGGTTTTGATGACGAGGCCAACCACCTTCTTCTCACCAACAGCCTGCCCGCTGTCCGGTGGGTCGGCGGTCCCGAAATCGAGCTCATTGCCATTGCCACGAACGGAAGGATAGTGCCAAGATTCGAGGACTTGAGCGCAGAAAAGCTTGGATCCGCTGGTGTCGTGAGAGAAATGAGCTTCGGTACCACCAGAGACAAGATGTTGGTCATTGAGGAGTGCGCAAACACCAGGGCGGTTACCGTGTTCGTCAGGGGAAGCAACAAGATGGTAAGCTCAAGATTGATGTTCCAGGGGTTTTCTGGGATTCCCATTGCTCGGATCAAGACTGACAACCACCTCTTCAGATCATTGACGAGGCCAAGAGGTCGCTTCACGACGCTCTGTGCGTGGTGCGCAACTTGGTCAAGGACAACCGTATCGTCTACGGCGGTGGAGCTGCTGAAATCGCTTGCTCGCTGGCCGTTGAGGAAGCCGCAGTCAAGGTACGTCTTTTCGCTGATTCACAGTCTGATAGTCATCATTGACCTTCTTGAGCAGAGCCCCGGTATTGAGCAATACGCCATGCGCGCTTTCGCTGATGCTCTCGACGCTGTCCCTATGGCTTTGGCCGAGAACTCCGGTCTTAGCCCGATCGAAAGCCTGGCCTCGATCAAGTCCAGGCAGGTGAAGGAGAAGAACTCGAGGTTAGGTGTCGACTGCATGCAGACTGGCAGCAACGGTAAGCAGCATTCCCCATATCCGACCGCAAGTCCAGCCACGATCTTTTCTCGGTGCCTTTTGCTCGCACCCTGTCTTTAATCTGCAGCCAGCCCTGCTGGTGGTCACCATCGTGGCGCACGGAGACGGCTGCCACCCACGCTTCAGGCTGCACGAAATCAGCCGGATCTGCGTGCGTGCAGCGGCTCGTCCCTTTCACCATCACCAATCTTTCCCGGATCTGCCGCAACGCCTTCCGGGTACGCGGTCCTCGTATATGGTGGAAGCTGACAAGTCATGAATGACAGATATGCGCGAACACTTTGTCATTGACCCGCTCATCTCCAAGCGTCAGCAGCTGCTGCTCGCCACGCAGCTCTGCAGGATGGTGCTGAAGGTACGTCGCAGCATGATTCCTTACTTCCCATACCCATTGTCACGTCCTCCTTGCTTGCCTTTGGAGGCCTGCGGTAATTGCCACGTATCACCTACGTTTGCTGCAGCATGCACAAGCACATCCGATGATGGGTTTTGCGCAAGGCTGCGGATGGCCCATCTCCACCGTCGCACGGCTTCTCCACAATCACAGTCACACAGCCGCTGCGACCAGACCTGCACAGTATCACAGTGGGCCGTTCGCTCCCCGATTCCCCGCAGCCAATCGTCGGCCCAGCAATACCTTCTCTATTTGCGACCCCCGGGCTTACTGCCCCTGGCGGCGCCCGCTTACGCGAAGAGCTCGGCTGACTTGTCGCATAGATCAACAACGTTATCATCGCCGGCAACGACGAGGACGAGTTCTAGACAAACGTCGGAGTGAACCGCCACGAACGACGCGCGACTACGGCGGCAAGAAACGAGGTCGATGATCCCAGACGTTCAACTCACCTCTCAGCGCATTGAATCGAATCCCTGCCCAAGGGTTCTCGTTCTGAAAGTGTGCCACAGACACGGCAGGTGACGCGGCGACTGGGTGGAAGGGCTCTCCGATCCGAAAACAATCACCCCGTTCGACGACGACGACACAAGTTGTGTGGGGGTTTTCCGGGGTCGCGTGTAACATATCACATAGAGAATACTCAGAGTCCACTATATGTGCAATGATGCGCTCCCGAGAATGCGAAATACATGTTGCAGCGGTGTGCGACTGGGTGGTGCCTGAGGCTTGCGTTTGTGCGGGCTGAATCTGGTGCTTTTGCTGGTCTTGGAAGAGGTTGTCGCCGCGTGACGATGAGCGAGCGGGCTGGGGCCGGACATTTCAGTCCAACATGACGCAGCGGCCGACGAGGGCCATGGCCATTGGCGGTGGGTGTTGTCGGCGTTGTGCCTGTGAAGCCGGCTTGCTTGCTTGTCTGACGATCCAACCATTGACCGCTCAACAGGTCAGACCGGACGATGAATCTCTCAATGAACGTCTCGCAGGAACCTCGCAGCCGAGGGCAGGAGAAGGAGACGGCCTTGTGGAGCGGATCACGCGTCGCGAGATTTCTAACTCAGCTGCCACCAAAGAAGATGCCGAGTAAAGGGGACGTGGGCCCCGTTGGACATGCGCCCAGCTCACCTTTCCCCGGAGCCAGTCGCGGTTCTGGAGCGTGGGGGAGGAAGGACTTGTCTGGACTGCATGCGTTAGGTGGTCGTCGCGAGGTGGGATCACGCCATGCTGCGGCACATAGTTACTGTGAATGAGGCCTACAGGACACTCGGCAGAGAAATCGAGATCGGTCCAGATGGTGAAGAGAGTGGGTTGAAAGATATGCTGATGGCGCTTCTTTGGACGGACTCGAAGGCGGTGTGGAGGGGGATGGTGCAGAAGCTTGACTTCTTCCTCCAGAGGGGTGTCCGCGTTCGTTGCTCACTCGCTGTACCTAACTAACGCTATTACCATGTTCCTCAACGACCAAAAATACACTCAAACCGGAGAGGGGAAAGGTAGACAGGTACAGCAGGAGTGAAACCAGAGAAGCGGGACAGGATAGATTCAGCTTGGTAGAATGGGTTATCGCAATCTATCCCCAGGTCTGATCTGTGTGAGTCGCCACAACTACAAAAACGATCTCTCCATCCTCATTTCGTTGCCATTCCCTTGCCCCCCAATGCAACCCTAACTCGAAGATATGGAACTTTGGGTTTTGGGTCCAAAACCGGTCGGCGTGTTGGACGTGGTTCTTGCATTCCTCGTTCTAAGTTTGAAAGATGAAAGATGAGCATAGCAGTTTCGGCGTTCAGCAGGACGGGGATGGTGAGCGGAATGGTGGTGAGTAAACCGGACGCCCTGCCGGCGCACGGAAATAGTGACGGAGCCAAGATCGGATTGGTAAATCGACTTGTTGCGGTCCACATACAGGCCGGAACTGAAACGGCTCTAGAAGATTGAAAAAAAAGAAAGAAAAAAAGAACCAAAGGATTTCTTCTGCATGCAGGAAACGACAACAGAATGCTCCCACCCCGGCCTATCAAGATCGCACTCGGTTTTCCTGGTGGCAGACTGTAGAAGGAAGGTACTGCGCACCATAGCAAAAGCTGATCCGAACGTGTATTCCCTTCTGGGTCCAGAGGAGAAGATAGAGAAAAGGAAAGACGTACTAGAAGATTGAGTGTATTGGTGAGAAGTCTGCATTTCCACCACACCCACCACCGATGATGAAGCAAAACCCAGTATCGGACTCTGGATTGGCAAGACTGTTCTGCGCGCGCCGGCGACTCAACGCTACCACGGGCTGCTCTCCTTCTCTCTTGGTCTTTTCCCCCCTTGAGGTGTCGACAGCCAATCCGAGCACAGGAAGCCGCCGTTCCTATCCACAACTCCAGGAGTAACGTTAACGTTATAGAGACCGAAAAAAACAAAGACACGGGGAGACGAGCGAGCGTACAGACATCCACAATCCGCTCCAACCACTCCGCAAGCGCAAAGACTGTATGTAAGTAAGTAGCCCACAAGCGCAACCCCCCAACCACAGCCCTTCCCTCCTGCCCATCTTCCCACGCCGACAGCCACACGCACCTCATCCGTCCACACGTCCCCTTGTAAAAAACAAAAAACCACCAACGCCCCAAACAGCACCCAAAGCCAACGGCCAACCTCAGCACCGGGACAGCCAGCGCCAACCCAAAGCGGAACAGCGAAAGAACCCCAGAGACGTCTGTCTGCAGCCATTCGACGAGCCGACGCCCAGCATGCAGCAAGCCAACCGCGCGAACCAACCGCGCAAAGTCAGGGGCCGCGGAGGCAGAGGAGGGAAAAACCAGCACAGGCTTCGGTCAGCGACGCACTCGGTGCTGCGAAAACGACTAAGTTACCATGACCACGACGACGGCATACCTTGCTTGCTTGCTCGCTCTTCTCGATGCCCGTTGGACTAACGTTAGTAGCTTGCACCTACCTAAGCTACACCTCACCACATCTGCGCGCAGACATATATCAGTGGAAGTAGTAGGGCTGCCTAGCTAGACCAAGCACCCAGCACCAAGCACCCAGCACCCAATCCCCGTCCTCATCCCCATCCCCATCCCAACACACACACACACACCCGGCCACCAACGACATCACCAACTCCCCACCCTCCCCATCATCACCATCGCCACCTCCCCCTACCCAGCACCACCTCATCCCCCATCCCCACCCCCCACGCAAGGGCAACCAACCCCCCTCCCCTCCCCTCCCTCCACCGCCCTCAACCAACAAACCAACCAACCAAGTCCCCACCAACAAACCACCCACGAACCGCCAACCCCCCTGACCAACCAACCCCCCACCACCAACCCCAGCAAAAAGAACAAGAAGCCTCAGTCGCTCGCTCGCTGGCACGCAGTCGTCAACCGCCGGAACCGCGGGACTGGTGTAGTTGACGTTAAGCTAACGTTGACGTTGACGTTGACGTTGACGTTAATATTGGCGATCCACAGACGAGCCGGGTTGCGCTGCACCACCACCACCACCACCACCACCCGTAGCTTTGGCGTTGGCTTTGGCTTTGGCGTTGGCTCGGACAATTCACAGCGCCGTCCGAGGTAGGCAGGCGGGCACGCGCGCACGACGACACGACGACACGACGACACGACGACACGACGACACGACGACACGACGACACGACGACACGAGCTTTTACGCGGGTTGGTTTTCTTTGGCTGGGGCTGGGGCTGCTGGGGGAGTTGGGATGGGATGGGATGGGATGGGATGGGATGGGTGCGATGCGTGCCTGAGACGCGTGCTAGGTAGGTAACTTAGTTAGGAACCCGACGTATCGGCCGATGCGGAAGGGCGTGTGTGCGTGAGCACGTGCCGGGTGCAGATGGGGGTGGGAGTTGCTGTTGTGCCAGCAGAGCATCAGACGGTACGGAGGATTGTCGGGTAACGTCCAGGGCCGTGCGGCGCACGCGGACGCGCGGCGCCCGCTCAACCTCAACCACCTCAATCCTGCCTTGATTGCAACGCGTGATATCTCCACATCCACCATGGCTATTGAGGCTGCACTAGCAGCAATCGAAGCGCTCGAACCAGGAGAACAATTCACGTATGCAGCAATTGCCAAAGAGCATGGTGTTGACCGATCCACCTTATCCCGAAGACACCGAGGTTGCCAGCAATCGCAGGATGCCCAGAAACACGATCAACAAAAGCTCAACCCACAACAGGAGGCAGAGGTTGTTTGCTATATCAAAGAGCTTACCCAAATAGGCCTTGCTCCAACAAGGCAGATGGTCCAAAATGCGGCCTCCACGATCCCTGGAACGCCTGTAAGCGCGCGCTAGGTTACACGCTTTTTCCACCGGAATGAGGATGAGCTTTTATCAAAATGGACTGTAGGAATAGACGCTGTCCGCCACAACGCCGATTCAGAGGTGAAATATAAGGCATATTTCAATCTACTACAGGAGAAGATAGCCCAGTACAACATTCAGGAGCGCAATACCTATAATATAGATGAAAAAGGCTTTATGCTAGGCACTATTAGACGGACTAAAAGAATATTCAATCGGCAGATATGGGAGCGAAAAGAGGTTAGAGCAGCGCTGCAGGATGGCTCTCGTGAATGGATTACAGTTATAGCAGCAATTTGTGCTGATGGGACTACTCTACCACCTAGAATCATCTATGCGGCATCATCAGACAAAGTACGATCGACCTGGGTAGCCGATATTGGAGCTAAAGAACATGATGCCTTTGTAGCAGTATCTCCTTCAGGCTGGAGTAACAATGATATTGGGCTAGCATGGCTTAAACAGGTGTTTGATCGCCATACTAAGAGAAAAGCACGCCGCTCATAGCGCCTCCTTATCCTTGATGGCCATGCAAGCCATATATCACCGGAATTTTTGGCCTATTGCAGCAAGCATCGAATTCTACCCTTAGTATTCCCTCCTCACTCAACCCATACCCTGCAACCACTTGACGTGGTGATGTTCAGTCCTCTAGCAACCGCCTACACAAAAGAGCTAGCTATATTCCAACAAAAGAGCCAGGGGCAAGTACCGTCTAAGAAGGGTGATTTCTTTTTGAACTTCTGGAATGCCTGGAAGATAGCCTTCAAGAAAAAGACTATCCTTAAAGCTTTTGCAGCTACTGGGATATGGCCTCAGGATCCACAGAGAATACTCAAACGCTTCAAAAAGAGTGATAAAAGGACACGAAGTGAGCAGGCAACAGATGTACCGCATGACTAGCAACATCTAGATCGAATTTTGCGCTCTGCTGTCAAGGATATACACTCAGAAGAAGCAAAAGAGCTAAGCCTTGCGCTCCACCACTTTCAGGTCCAAAACGAGCTATTACACCATGAAATAGCTGGTCTGAGGGAGGCGCTATCTACCAAGAAGAAACACAAGAAGCATGGCAAGCCTCTAGACCTAAAGCAGGGCAAAGGCTACCATGGAGGCGCGGTATTTTGGTCTCCGCGCAAGGTAAGAGAGGCACAAGCACGCCTTACTGAAAAAGAAAGAGAGGCAGAGGAGGAAGAGACTCAAAAGGCTATCCGCAAGGCGCGCACTACTGCTGAGAAGCTCCTGAAAGAAAAAGAAGCAGCAGAAAAGCGTACAGCACGGGCAAATGCAAAAAAAGAGAGGGAGAAGGCTAAGGCTGAGAAGGAGGTAGCGCGCATTGCTCGAATTGAGGCTCAAAACACCAAGAAGGTATCACAGACTGCCCAAAAGGGCAAGCGCAAGGCTTCAGCTCCTGCTCTACCAAAGGCCAAGCGCCAGAGATCTGGTGGTAGTGCTACAGTTGCTGCGGCGCGTCCAGAGCCTGTGCCAGCAGCTCCATCAAAAGTCAACTCTCGAGGCCGCACCATCAAGATTCCGCAGAAGTTTAGATAGCAGATTGAATCGCAAGCATCACTTTTGTACAACACCTGAATATCGCGTGATACTGGCTTTTGTGTGTGGCTCTGCAACCTCGTGGGTGCTGCAGTGAGCATTGTGTTGAGCGGGCGCCGCGCGTCCGCGTGCGCCGCACGGCCCCGGACGTTATCGCTTAGACTAGCGTCCACCCCTGAGGGGACACAATATTCTGCAGACTAGATACGCAATCCGATTACTATTCGTCGTCAAGCACAACAGTTGCGGAGGAGGGCACGCGACTGAGGGCGGGGGTTGTGCTGTGCTGTGCTGGGGAGGGGAGGGGAGACAAGCAACGTCAGTGGTAAAAAGCATCGTTGACTAAGTTGACTTGGCTGCGGTTCGGCCACGTGCGGGCGTTGCGTTCGATGCGAACGAGTTGCCTGTGTTGGATGCCGAGTTTCGCTGCCCGCGCCCTGCGACGACGACGACGGACGATGGACGAACCGAACGACCTGACGCTCTCGTCCATGCGCACAAAGTTGCGAGATCACGCCTCATCGTTCGTCGTCTGTCGTCTGTCGTCTGTCATCGTCGTCGTCGTCGTCGTCGTTGCTTTTCGACAATCGTCGCCATTACCGCCGCGCACCCGCCACCAACGTCCGCGCCATGTCATTGCAGTCTCGTCGTCGTCGTCGAGTCCTCACCACATCCCTAGCTCAGCACCCACACACACACCCACACCACACCACAGCACACTCATGACGCCCCGTCCGTCGTCGGAAAAGCTGCTACAGCCAGCCACAGCTACGCCCTGGGCGCCGTGCCCGGCCGCCGTTTGTACTTGCGTGGATCTGCGCGTCGAGCGAGTCAGCCAGCGTCTCGGCCAGTCGAGCTGGTGGCTCCGTGCCTGGATAGGGCTCGCCGTCCCGAGCAACCTAGGCTGCGTCGCGACAACCGGCCACTTCTGGAAGATTGGAAACGCGAGGAAGAAAGTGGAGGGGGGCAGGGGTAAGGGGGGCGGATGGGCCGTGTTGGTGCGTCGGGGAAGGGCGGGTGGGGGGTGGAAAGGTAGGGAAGGGCGGGTGGGGAGTGGAAAGGTAGTGTAGGGCGGGTGGGGAGTGGAAAGGTAGGGTAGGGCGGCTGGGGAGTGGAAAGGTAGAGTAGGGCGCGGTGTGGGCGGGTGTGTGTGGGGAGGGGGCTTTGGTGCTGCTGGGTGGCCCATGTACCCGGTTGATGAGGGAGTGATGAAGGCGGTGATGATGCACCACGGACCTACCTTTGCGTGACATCTTGTTCGGATCTCTGGTGCCTAAACGGGCCGGCAATAGTCGTCGTTAGCAGAGAAAACGGGGTGCGGGGAATGGGGATGGGAGTGGATGGTGATGGATGGTGATGGATGGGAATGGAATGGGAATGGGAGAACAGCAATGGTGACGGTGGTTTCTGTTGCCGCCGTCGCGGCTCTTCGCCCAGCTTGGTCACTTGATCGCGACGAGGAAGCTGCAGGCATCCGGACAGGGACTAGCCCAGCGCCTACCCCGGATCGGGGAGATTCTGGGGTTTCGCGCACGTGGACGGCTTTTTGGCTTCTCTCCAGCTGCCAATGCCAGCGCCAGTAACCGTGCCAGCAACCGTGCCAGAGCCAGTGACCGTGCCAGAGCCAGTGCCAATGCCAATGCCAGTGCCAGTGCCAATGCCAGTGACCGTGCCAGAGCCAGTGCCAGTGCCAGTGCCAGTGCCAGTGCCAGTGCCCATGCCAGTGCCCGCGCCTGCTTCAACCAGAAAGCCGTCTTTGTTGCCAGAAACGACCTCGGGTCACGCTCCAGAGCCGAATGCGTTGTCAAACGCCGGTCCAACTGCAAACGTCGCCCGCCCCAGAGTGTCCCCATGACAGCTTTGCCCCTTGGGCCCCGGCGTCTTTCTCCTGCACGCGCGACCTCAACGGCGTCGCTCGTCAGGGCGCCCGGATCTGGACATGAAGCGCGCCGGCGCAGGGGCCTGCTGCTGCTGCTGCCGGCAACGGCGGCCTGGCGAGACGACGCGAGAGAATGGCAGTGGTGACTTGGGTTGAAGTGGTAGCGCGGCGGGCAGCGAACGAGCGGCGCCGACGGGCAGCGAGAAACAGGGCCGAGGGGGACAATGAAATCACAGACGCGCTCGGGTGAAGGTTATGCCACCGACCGACGTACCTTTGCCGCCCTCCCAGAAGCCGGAGCCTTTCGACCTGATCAGCGTCGCGTGGCAGATTCCGCACGTCTCCGGCCGGTAGTTTTGCTCGCGCGAACCTGCTCGTTCTTCAGTACTGTACTGCTGCCGCCGCCGCCGCATAGACGCGTAGCCGTCCTGCCGTCCTGGCTGCGACTCACAGTATCCACTGTATGCGCGAGTGATGGGTTAGCAAGCGATGCTCGAGTGGAATGTGGACGAAGACGGCCATAGGGCTGATGCCTCGGGCGAACATTGGCCGGGCCTCGGGGATCGGGGATGTGGGGATTGCATATACCCCACCCTCCTCGGCTGCTCCTGTGCGGCGATCCATCTGGGGAAATCGGGAAAACAAAAACTCGACGAGAGAACAGCAACAACAACAACAACAACAATAATAACAACATACCAAAGCATCCTGTTCGCGTGCTCGTTCGGGTGATCAGACTCCTGGTCATGGCACCTGAGCAATCGCCCGCCGCTGTCAGTCTGACTGCATTCCAGCGCTCTCATCCATCCCACTCTCGGCTGGATGGAAGGCGCGTCGGTCCCAGCTCCGCACCAGCATCGGGACCCAACCTTCACGTACCTGTCACAGGCGAAGACTTTGCTGCAGCACGAAAACCTGCCCGCTCGTCAGATCCGAGTCGCCGTTTCCGCTTGCCTGGCCGTGCTTTGCTTACCGGAACCACCTGAAACTCTTGCTGTAGTGCGTGCATCTGCCGCGTTTTGGCAGCTCCTGGCCGGCCACGATCCCGAGGTTCTCCTTGGCCTGAGATCAATCGCCCGTCAGTCAGCTTCGCGGAAAAGGACAGGACAGGACAAACCTTCTTTCGCGGCGGCGCACGGCTCGCGCGTTCTGCAGCAATCAAGAATCAACACAATGACAACATCCATCACGATCGACCTGACGGGGTGAAACAAGCCCAACAAGCCCGACAAGCCCGACAAGCCCGCCGCCGGTGTCGAGGCGTCTTTGCGGGGAACCGTTTGGAGAGGCTTGCGGGGCAGGCTCCGCAACTTACGAACAAAAAGCCCAAGAGACGTACCTGCTGAGGCGCTGACCAACAGAAACTTTAATTCGGCGATCCGGAAACCTGCCGCTGATCAGCCATCGTGACGCACAGTAGCATCGCCGTCGACATACTCATCTTGCCGTGGCACTCTCTGCAAATGGCCATTGCGCTGTCGCCACGCACAGAAGCCACGCCCGGACTCGGATACGCAGTCGAGCATTCCGAGCAGGTGGGCGTGAATTGGCTGACACGTGCAACTATCAGCATGTGGTGCTCCTCTCGCCTCCTTAGTCTTTGCAGAGAAACCTGGGTTTACCTGGTGAGGAGATCGACGGGCGTGCATCCATCCAGGTCTAGATATCCAGCCTTGACCGAATTCGCGTGCATGAGGGACATTCGGTAACCTTGGTTGGCACGCTCCAGTCAGCTGATGCGAACCTCAGCCCTGAGGAGACGACAGAGGTACCTATGCCAAGCGCGTTGGCGCACTTCTTGCACGACACCGAGCGTGTGCCCGTCGTATCTGCCGTCGCATTGTTCCTAAGCTTGGTTACATCCGTCGTCTCTTTGCAGCGGAGACATTTGACCGTCACGCTCAGGGAATTAAGCTCGAGCAATTCAATGCCGTGGAGTTCCAGGTGAGGAAAAGATAGCATGATACCACGTTCCGGCGCGGATGCGGATGCGGATGCACTCGCCCCGCCTTCGGCTGCCGGATCACGCAACTCGGACTCTTCGTCCCCATCCGAGTCATCTGGGTAGGAGTCATAGCTATCCTCGTCCTCATCCCCATGGCTTTCTTGGACTTGCCATTCCGGCGGCCGGGGAATCGTGACAATGTGACTGCGATGATCATCTTCGCTAAAGGCCCATGCCGCTTGCTTGTGTGACTCTGTGGTTTTCATGTTTTCCATTTGGTCAGCAAGAGGGTCATGATCGGCTATGGCAGCCGGTCCCTGATTAAGCTTCCGTGCTGCCTCGACGCCAGATGACCTGGGATTTTGCGAATTTCCCTGTGATGCTGGCTGGGACGGGGGTTGTGCTGCCATGACATGCATGTTCTGTGAAAGGTAGTTGACGTGATTCATAAGAGACATTGCAGTATTCGCCCTCGCTCGTTCTTCAAAGGCGTGCTCCAATGGACCGGCTGACTCAGTCTCGATGCCCATGAGCTTGATCGCGCATGGCTGCAGCGGATACAGCTCAGGCACTACGAGCTTAACGGTTTTGATGGCTTGAAGGCCGACTGGCAAATCCCCCCTCTTCCTTGGTTCGACTGGCAGCACGTATGAGTCATCCGAGAGTTTGGAGTACTGTTGGAGCTTGCCCAAGCGGGCCTCGAGCTGGCGAATTTCCACCTCACGCCTGGACCTGGCTGTCGCTTTCTCTTGCAAGCTGTACGTTGGAGCTGCAGGACGGGATGGACGTGGAGTAGACGGGGCAGCTGCTCGCGTGGCACCCGACTGCGAATCAATCTCCGGTGACTTGCCTTTGCGCACGACACGCGCGTCGCCAGGGCTGATATCTGGGGTTGCCTTGGTGGTGTTTGGCATGATCTTGATAGTGTCGGCCTTTTGGGCTGTCAAAAGGGTCTCCAGCTGCCTATCCAAGGCATTGAGCAGGCTCAAGAGCGTGTGACTTTTCGAGGTATCCATGGAAAGGGCATCGAAACCATTCTCGACGTTGATCTGGTAGCCCCTGTCCATCTCTTTATTGAGCACTCTCAAGGACGGGGCCCCCTTCTTCGGGTAGGTCATTGGCACTCTCAAGACGCACTTTAGGGCATCAATCTCGAAGGGAAAGTCCGGATCTGATGGTTTCAGGTCGAAGGTCAAGATAGAGAAGTCGCCCTGCTGGGCTTCCTTTGGGGAATATCTCCGACGCAACTGCGACAGCTGAAACTCACGTGGGTCGTCGGCCTGGCTGCGAGGCGTAGGACGTTGGACCACGCGAGATGCGTCGACGGGCTGCGTCGCGCCGGTCAATGGATCCCGCGGCTTCTGCTGCTGCTGCTCGCGGTCACCAGGCGTCGACGACTGCGACAGACTTGGACCAGCCGCAGAGACTTTGGTGCCCTTGGAAGCGCGAGTCGCCGGCTCGCCAGGCGGAGCTTTCTGACGCGCATTGCGAGGCTTCGGGCCGGGCTGCTGGGGGACGCTTGAAGCATCGTGGACGAAGGGGCAAGCTTCGCCGGCTCTGCAACCTAGACGCGGAGACTATCAGCGGCAGGGCGGGGATTGGAGATGGGGCCGGGCAGTCTGGTGATCCAGTGACACTCGGAGACTTTGCACACGAGGCAACGGCCGCGAGGCGAAGCGAGCAATCACGACGCAGACAGAAGGTGTGATAAGCGGTAACGTGAGAGTAGATAGGCGAGTGTTGATAGCAATGGGGGGAGTGCCAACAAGCATAAGCGACTATTGTATCCGTACCGGACTTTGTGCCAAAGAAGCGGCAGATTGGCCTCGACGGCCCCCCCAGTGGCGCAGAGGGTTGTGGTGGGCGGGGATGAGGCTGAGGCGATGCCAGCGCAGCGGCCGCTGTGCCTGGGGACGTTGAGCAGATGACCAAGGTGCAGCTTCTAGCTGATGCGCTGTCAACCTACCGGGGGCGCCGCCGCTGCGGAAGGCGTCTGGGGCCTCGGCGCTCATGGTTGGAGTGGGTGGAGAAGTAGTTGTGTGGTGGTTAGGGAGTAGGTAGTGAGTAGTGAGGAGATGATGTTGGAGCAGGTTGCGAGGTGCAGTGACGATCCGGAGAGACTGGAGAG
Organism: Saccharata proteae CBS 121410; assembly: GCA_010015785.1. NCBI lineage: Eukaryota > Fungi > Ascomycota > Dothideomycetes > Botryosphaeriales > Saccharataceae > Saccharata > Saccharata proteae. The sequence continues at coordinate 1,213,380 of ML978711.1, read as the reverse complement.
CGTGCCCCAGGTGGTCAGCGGGGCGGGTAGGCGACGGGTGGTGGTGGTGATGGTCTCGACTTGGAGGTCCGTTGCGGGCGCCATCGAGCTCATTACCATCATTACCATCTTGACCGGTCGAGCTGGCAGGTCACGGCTCGGACGGTCAGCCAGTCATCCAGTCACCCAAGAGTCACTCAGTGTTGCCCAGTCATCCACATTATCCACATCATCCACGACACTCACGGCCGGCTCGACACATCTGGTCTGACTGGCAGTATAAGGCTGCAGTGGATGGGATCACCGCGATGCGCGCGGCGCAGTTGATCGCTGCAGTCATGCTGGCCACGACCGTGGACTTGATTGACTATGGCACGAGCAGCAGCTGGAGATGGCAAAGCGGCTGCGGTCCCTCATCGCTCATCCCATCCATCCATCCATCCCTCATCCCTCCATCCCTCCATCCACCCAATGTCATCCGCATCCGCATCCGCATCCACATCCACATCCGCATCACGGACGGCCTCCACTGCAACTGCAGCCGCCGACTGCGCCGGCTCGGCCCTGACTCCGCCGGCTGCTGGCCGCCAAGTTCCACCATCGCACCACACGCGAGTTGAAGCAACCGTCTGGGCCACATAATCTGCTGCCACCGGGCTGCCCATCGTCATGAACATGAAAAACGATGGACCTGGCGCCTGCGCCCTACAAAATTCTCGCTGCCCGTATCCACTCGGCCCGCGCGCCCTCTGTCAATTGATCAGGCCAACGCGCAGCCCGTTGTTGACCGCTGCGCGCGGTAACGCCCGTCGACTCGCTACTCTGGGCCGGCCGCCGCCGAGAGCCCTCGTCTGTGCCTGAGAGCTGCTGCGTCGTATGCATGTGCGGATGGCGAGCAACGCGGTCGCTGACGCTTGGTGGAGCGGCATGGCAAGCGTGTCCATCAGCCGTTTTCACTACAGTGGCTGGCGACGACGGCTTGCTGCTGCTGCTGCTGCTGCTGCTGCTGCTGCTGCTGCGGCTGTTGCTGCTGCTCTTCCTTGCCGACCCGTGGTTGTGGACTTGCAGTCTGCGGAAAGAGGCGGTAAGTGAGGTGAAGATGCCAGTGGTGAGTGATGATTGTGCGCAAGCAACAGCCAGCCGCCACTCGTGCCTTGCACCCGCGCCATGCCCGCTGCCACCGCTTTCATGTGCCTGCCAACCTCCACCACCGCTGCCCACCCGTGCGGTAGGCAGAATCCTGTTGGGGGGTGTGTGGTGTGGTGTGGTGGGGGTTGGCCGACAAGTCCAGACTCAAACATCCTTGTGCCGATTTCACGTTGGCTCGTTGACCCTTTTCGCAAATCCACTTTTTTTCGCTCTGATTACGCTACCTAAGCCGACTGTCCTCTCTGCTCGCCATGAGGTAATGTTCCTTGAGCCTTTTTCGTCCCCTCGGCGCCTCGGGTGGAGTCGTCAGCTGCCAGACTGCAACTCGGCTCCACCGGCGGTGCGCCCCCCCCCCTACAAGTACAGAATCCGTCGTAGTCTTACAGGCCGGAATGGGCGTGCTTGGCGCACATGTGAAAACTCCAATGCTACCAGGCGCGAGCCGCTGTCAATTCTGAAGTAGGCCTCGAATCGCCGTCCAATGAAAGCAAGAAAAATCGTAGCATCGTTGTGCCAGCAGAAGAAAAAAACAAAAAGGTGCAAACAAAGATGGTATCCGGAAATTTTCAGCAAAAAGCGACGAGCAAATGTCCAGTCCAAGAACCCCCTTGAAATGTGATCCGAGCCCATGCAAACGCCGTCACGCTATGTCAGTATAAATGCAATCGAAGAATGCCCTCGCAGGCCAGAAAACGTGCTGAACTTTACGTCAACCGAGACCGGTTCAGGCGTCGGATGTATGAATGATGCGGGCAATGACTTTTTGGTGGCGCGGTGGTGATCTACCAGCCGCGCTCGTGGTATTCTTGAAGACCGGTGTCGAAGTAGTTGGTGGTCCAAGAGTTGTTGCCTTTGGTAGCCTGCTCCTTGACCCTTGACAGGGGAGCGGCTTGTGACTCGTTTGGATAGTTTTTGAGGTTCTTGACATCAGTCGAAGTGTGCCTCCTCTTCAACACGGCGTTTGAAGTCGAGTTCTTCTGCTGACGCTCCCACAGTAGATGCTTTCGAAGAGACTCGGTAAGCTCGGTGGTGAGCATGTTGCGGCGGGTAGTGCGCGGAGAGAGAGCTGGGGTGGCATGGGTGTTTGACGTAGTCATAATGATAGGTTTCGATCGCGGGATCTGTGCCTCTTGGGGAGGTTGCAATCGTTGTTGCCGCGTCGGTGGCGGCTGAGCAGTCTCCTTGGACGGGGACTCAGCGACCAAAGGTCCATTAGGCGAGGAAGTCCTGGATCGGCGTATCGCTGGGGTCGATTTTGATGCTGCGTTCTGGAGAGCCTGTGCGCGATCGCCTTCATGCATGAGGGAAGTGAGGAGTGAGCGGCGGGATGTGAGATTGGGCTTTGAATCGACTCTGTGGAAAGACACTTGATGATTCGCAGCACTAGCAGGGCCACTTTCGTCTTCGTCAGAGTCCTCCCATTGATCGTCATCCTCGTCCTCGTCGTCTTCGTCGTCATCATCGATGGCGCTTTCGGAAACGGCGACATCGTCATCCTCGCTGTCGGTCTCAAACACTTCTTCGCTTTCGTATGCTTTCATGTCAGGGATGGTCCGGGTGACGACTTCATCTTTGAATGAGGTGGTCTTCCGGTTCATTGCTGGCCTCTTCAGGCCGTCGGACAGTGAGCTGCGCACGGTGTTGCTCATCTGCATGTGTGTCTCGAGGGAGCTTTCGCCACCCTCGTCGGACGATCCGCCCAACGTGAACATGGCCCCTTTCCTTTTAATCGGTTCCGGTCTGGTGGTAGGGTTCGGTTTTAGGATGGGCGCAGGTGCTGATTGCAGGTTGGTTTTTGAACGCAGAGAGGATGACACTGAGACGCGGCCGGGGGTGAAGCCGCGTACTACACTGTGAGAACTGCAGTCGGTAGAATCACTAGTCTCGGAGCCCACTGGCGGGCTCATCTTCGACGCGTCGCTGTCGATTGCAGTGGCAACGGTGGAAGTGCTGGACTCGGGAACAATGCGGGGTGGCGGTGTTGAAAGGCGGGGCGTTGTGCTGTCTGTGCGGTGGCCGCTCTCGTGGCTTTCAGTCTGGACCTGTTCGATGGGCGCCGGTCGTGGAAGCGGCGACAAAGGTTCCAACTCCTTCTTTTCCTGGATAGATGTGACGAGATGTCCGAGGTCCAATGGGGTTATGTGCTTCTCGAATCCCTTATTGTAGCTCTCGGTTGAGTCAAGGCGGCGAATTTCCGGCCGCGAGGAGGACGCAGTGGCGTGGGTAGCGAGGTCGTCCGAGTCGTCCGAGTCGATGCTGGACGAGAGGGCAGGCACGGGGAAGCCTGCCATGGAGTTCTTACGCGAGAACGACCAGCGTGGCGGGAGGATGGGCTTTCGCTCGGGAGCGCAGCAGAAGGTCTCGCGAGTCCACAGCCGCCAGCTCAGGTTCTCGAGCCGTCTGCCGTCGTCCATTGCGCCGGAGCACTTGGAGAAGACTGCAACGGGGCACGCGGGTCAGTGGGAGAGAGATTTCCGAGACAGAGCTCGGAACGCGCGCGGCCGGTACCAAACTTACTGGACCAAAGGCCAAACAATTGCTCTGCAGAGCTGGTGTCGACGGTGGTGATGGCACCAGGCTCGACCTGCAGCAGAGGGACCTGGGAGCGGAAGGGCATGGCTGGGTGGTGGAGGTGGTTGCTGTTATTGTGGTTGTTGTTGTTGTAGTAGTATGGGAGAGCGATGGGAAGGGCGGACGCTTGGTCGACGTCAAAGATCGGCAGGCCGGGAACCGCGAGGTCGGCGAGTGTTATAGGCGGAGGGATCGCGGTGCTGTGTGCTCTCGATGATGCATGCCGGGACAGCGTGGCAGCAGCGAGGAGGTGCGTTGGTGGATGAGACAGGGCCTGGGGGGTGTTGTTGTGTTTTTGGGGAGGGAGGAGGGGAGGCGAGAGTGTGGTGTGGTGTGGTGTGGTGTGGTGTGGTGTGGTGTGGTGTGGTGTGGGTGTGGGTGGTGGATGCGGGTTGTGGGTGTGGGTGTGGGTGTGGGTGGTGGGCGGGTGTGCTGGCGGAGCTGGCTGGCCCTTTGTTTCTTGTGTACTCCGTAAAGCTGGGGGATCAAGGCATCTTGAATAGGCCGGCTGGGTGGGCTCGGGCAGGATGGGGGTGCAGGGGGCAGCGGGGTCTGGGGCAGGGGGCAGTCAAAGTGCAGCTGAGATTGCAGCTTGGTCACCAGGGCTCGCGGTCAGCCTCAGCCATTTGCGGAACACTGCCGAAAGAGAACAAGGGCTGAAGTCTCGACTCGCATTAAAACACTCTCCCGACTTCCCCACGGCCTAGCGCCTGGCGCGGATTGCCGCAAGCGTTCTGCTCAAATCGAGCCAGCCGATCACCCAAAGCCAAGCCGGCGCCTTCGAGAAGCCAAGCCGAAGCGCCCTGACTCGTCCGCGGTGCAGCAAGACTCTCTCTCACCAGCCGACGACGACGCCTGACGACCTGAACGGCAATGCACCCGGCCTGACACGGACAGCAGGACCTGAGCGAGCGCGGGAGTGGACGCAGTCTGCCACCAGTGGACGGGACGTTGATGGTGAGAGAGAGCTTGTTGGAGGGCTACTGTACTGTACTAACTGTACTGTACTCGTTCTCGCTGCGACCTCCGCACCCACCAGCATACTCTTCTCTCACACAACACCTCCTCTCCAGGCACTGCCAGGCACACACATACACACACACACACACACAGCCCGGGCCAGCTCCGGGATCGCAACGGTGGAGAGAGCGTTGCAACGGGAGCTGACCGACAATTCTGCAATGCCCGCTGCTCGACACACATACACACACACATACACACACACTTCAGGTCCCCTCACGTCCTGCGACCACTGCCAGGCCTCCAAGCCGCGTCTTCGTTACGCCGCGCGCTGCTGCAATTGCGCCGTAAAGCTGCTGAATCCGGGGTTCTGCCGTCTCTCTGCCTCGCTTCTCCCGACCGCAGACGGGTACAGTCGGGGTACAGCCGGCAGATGCATGCCTGTGCCTGCCACCGTACGGGACGACTACAACACCGCTGGACTTCTCTCCGTTGTTTGCTTACTGGCGCCCGGCCGCCCGCCACGCGCACCGGCATGGGGTAATTCTGCGAAAATTCGTGTACCTACTGTGGGTACTGGATACGCCCTGAAACGCGTCCTCGTCACATGCCACCCGCCCATCGTCCGGGCGTTAGTCACTCGTGACTTCACTTGCTTCCAACACCCCGCCGCAGCTCCCGTCCCGATCCACCTCTCCACGCTTCCAGTCCTCTCTGACGCCGGCCTCGTCACACTGCGAGAGACAAAAAAAAAAACTCAGCAGCCAGCGACGCGCAGGCCCCTCGTGCCGGCCACAGGGCGACGTCGAGGAATGGCCGCTTCAACAATGCCGTAGGTAGGTAGCCTTGGCGACGGCCAATGCACACGATCCGACCGTGGGCAGTGGCAGGCTTGTGGTCCAAAGAACGTGTTGCACCTGGATGGGATCCTCGTGGCGTGGGGTGCGCGCTGGCTGCTCAGAGACACCCGCAGGGCAGCCAGATATGTCCAACGGTTTCTTTTGCTCTCGGCCGGTCAGTACCATCTGGACAGTCACTCGTCGCATGCCCACGCCTCGCACTGCCAGCTGTCGACCGCACCATCATGTGCTACCCGTTCCTCACCAGCGCGGCGATCAGCTCGACTGGGGAATAAGCAGCGTCCTGCTGCCCCCAGCAACGAGGACTCGAGGGCCTCGCTGCGCAGCATGATCTCCAGGAGACGCAGATGACCAGTCCGTCTTGTTTCCCTGCGCTGCGCACAAGGAAGCCATCGGTGACACCGCATCTTGCGTCGGCCAGCGATCCTACCCTAGCACATCTGCAGTCCAGACGTTTGGCCTTGCCGCGAAATTCTTCCGCGCAGATGATCAGGACCCTGACCACGCCGCCGTCTCCAGTTACCCCACAGGTACCGACGCTACTCATGCCTCAGCTTTCTTTCGCACGTCTTTGCTTTGTCCCGACCCTTGCCTCGCCTCGACCGCCCTCGTGTGCGTCGTGTTTCTCCGCCAGTGAGCGCTGCCTCTCCAGATGCAGAGCAGGGCCAGACCAGGCTCGCAATCCCATATGTCGCAGGGCCCCAGCATCCCCAGACCGGTCCACGGCTGCCCACGTGCTTCCCCTCAGGCGATATCGACACCACTGGCCTCGTTCGGCATTGCCAACGCTCTGCCGACCGCCTCTGACAGCCGTTCGTCAGGTCAAACAGACAACAGAGAGACTGCACCATCTGCTGCCGCTGCCCGAGTGACTCATCCGCTCTCCACGGCTTCGTGCTTTCATCTTCCCGGATCGTATGTAATCGCCTGTCTGCATATGTATGCGCCAAACGCCTCCCCCGGATATTCGTACCACGTCTCATCCTCCCAGATCCAATCACCGCCCCGACCTGTGGCAGCTCCTCTTGCGGACCGGCATGTCTCGGGCAGCAATGTTGGAGGAGGAGCACTCTCGTTGTACCAGTCTCCTCGCGTCGGCGGGGGATCTTCGTAACAGTAAGGGAACAACATCCTGAGCATCCGTACTCTGCGTCCCCGGCTGCTGTGCGACTGCCATTGCCGTCGCGCATGGGAGCGGTGAAAATCGCTACCAGGTCACCCGTATGTGATGGGACGGAGATCTGAGACAGCAATAAAAGCTGGCTGTAACTGCTACAGAATGCGACCTACCTCAGCTGGGAATGCGCTTCTGTCCCCGCTAGCGACTCGCTGTGCGCGAGTCGATCTCGGGTGCGGGCACGCCTTGAGCTGCAGTCCATCCTATCGGGGTCGCGAGAGTATGCGACCGTACGGGAGGCAGAGAAACAGGTCAACAGGCAGGACGCCATTCTCGCGGCTTCTCGCACCGGATGGGGAAGGCCTTTCATGCTTCGGTGCGTCACTCACTTCAGCTCTCTGGCGACGAGGCCCCCGAGGGACTGGGCGGGAGGGCAGCACGGCCTCCTGATGGCAGCATGAAATGACTCTCGGGACATCAGGGCGAAGTTGGCAGTGAGCTTAGCCTTTGAAGGCGCATTATCTTGCTGCTTGAATTGCTCTAAATACAACCCACGTTGTCCCGATCCAGTGCCGACCCCCACACGGAGCACCACCAACCAGTTCCCCGGTGCGACGGCCACAACGCCATCCAGTACCGACGACCTGGTAACGGCTGGCAGCTAGACCGCTAGACCGCAACGGCTCCAGCCAGGACGGCCAACCTGCCTTGCCAACATGTCGATTGCCGAGCCGCGACTGGAGGACTCCCTCCTCCTCCTCCTCCCTCCTCCCTCCTCCCTCCTCCCTCCCTGGCCAACGGGAAGAGGCTCCTGCGTGAGACGGTGCGCATGAAGTGCTCGAGCAAGGAGTGCGGTCGGACTGGATGACTCGGTCAAAGTCTCTGCGCAACTTCGTGGATGAGGCTGTCATTCAACTATCTTAATGTGTACCGGTGCATTATCAGTTGGTCGGCGGAAGCGCGCCGTGCCGTCCCTGCGTCGCGGAGCTGATGAGAGAGCGGTGGCCGCCAACTCCTCTTCTTCCACTGCCACACCCCGCTTCTCCGACCGCCCCCTGGACGACTTTTCCTTTTTCTCGGGCAGCGACATGTCAGGCGCCGGAGGAAGGACCTTCGTTGGGTTCGTCACAAACGACACGGGCGGCTGTAGACTGCGATTCCGAATCATGTACCTGTCTCTCAAATCCTTTCGGCCGGCATGGTATCAGTTTTACCTGCCCTGGACGGAGCATCATTGCCCTGATGCCGGGAGCCGACAGAAACATCGTGCGGCGGGGAAGGCGAGCCGTTGGTCATCTGCAAATCCGAGTGCCAGTGTGTCCTCGCGTTGGCCCAGCAAACCGACCCGCAATCTTCTTCTTCTTCTTCTTCACTCCCCCTATCCCGAGGAGAAGGTAGGTTGCTTTGAGTGTCGCGCATGGACAAGCGGAAATTGATGGAAATCATTCGATTGCGTTGCGTCCCAACACTTAATCTCTTCCATGACTTTCCTGGGCGGGCCCAGCCCAACGCCGCTCGCCTTGGTCTTGGGACAGAAGCTTGATGCTTGCCGCAACGTCGGGGCGCGTGCCCGTTGATTTCGGGTAGGCACAGCAGCGGTGGACGTCTTGAAGAAGGCCGCACGGATGCTCGGGGTGTTCCGCTCTCGTGGGGAAGTCAACGTCGAAGATACCGTGCTGTACAGCCGATAGCTATCCGACATAACGTACAACAATCAACGTCTTCCCGCCCAACCACCTACCTGGATGGGCGAGTCGGCTTGTTCAAACCACCCTTAAAACGGCGCCGCTTATCCATCGCTAGTCAGTCCTGTCACTCCTGCTGCAAGCAGTTCACCGCACCAAATGGTGACACCCCACGCTCCGCTGGGACAGGACACGAGTGTGCACCACGTGCGTAGATGTACGCCGGCCCGCTCTATCGGGCTTGTAAAGTACGGCACTCACGGCGCCGCCGCTTCATCTGCTGCCCGTTTTGGATAAGGATTCTACGGTTGCAACACGGTGTGTAAGGCGATCGATACTTGTTTCGACAGCGAAGCCTGATGGGCCACTGCACTCTCTCACCTTGCTTCTGTTGTCTGCTTGTTTATCTATCACCACGCTCCGAGGAAAAAGCAGTTCGGCTGCTAAACGACGTTCCTGCTTTGTGGCTTCTATTCCATCATCACACGTGTGGATGTCACACCCTTGACAATCTTCCAGATCCCTACTCGGTTGGCATGATTTGAGATTATGCTGCGTGAGAGTCGCCTCAGCTCTTCTCGATGCCATGTCCACGGTGTGGGTGCGCAAATCTTTTGCCCGGCCTTCACCACCCCGCCATGAATTGCCCTGGCATCGACACACGACAGCTTCGATGCATTGACGACGGGCCTGCATGTGGTTGTTCTGAGCGGTGTTGGGTGCCAGAGCCACGATGTCGCGCCAATAGGCTAAACAGTAACACATCTCTGGGTTCGCATGTTCTCAGCACTTACGGGAATCCTACGCCTGTTGAAGATGTACAACGTTTCTTGTTAAAGCCCACCGGGCACGCGCTCGTTGCCTCGAGGCTGTGCGCGGTGGCACCGCAGCAACTACATCTATACACGCCGGACTCGCCGGACTTTCCTCTCGCGCAACACGCTTCCTCGAGGGCGTGGTATAATGTGCGACCGTCCCGCCCCGGAATTTCACGTCAGGTGTTGACCACACCAGCTGCTTGGACAAGTCGGCGACCACGATCCCTCCCTCAAAAGAAGAGACCCTATTCCTGGAATAGGGCTGAGTCTGGAGAAGCGCGAGCGCACTCGCGCTCCCGGTCAGGAACGTTGTCACCGTTTAGTCGGCGATATTTTGCTCACCGCAGAATCTATAGGTACGTACACATGCCCTCTCCCTCTCTCCGTCCTCCATTCCCGCTCCGCAGCCTGCCTCCATCACGAACCCCGCGTCCCCACGTAGGATTCTCCGCTCCCACCCGTACACGACTCTTCAGGCCCCCCGTCGCGCGGGCGTGCTGCGTGGGCGCGTGGCGCCTGGCAGCCAGCCCCCCCGCCTCACCCCCGGTCAGCAATCAGCCCCTCACCGGCCTCACCTCAGCCCTAGTCAGCTGCGCTGCGGGCATTGCCTGGAGTCTGCCAACGGCTTTGCGGGACGGCACGCGACGGCCGCGCCGGCGGGCGACATTGACGGGACAACACCACAGTGCTGACATAGGCAACCGAACCTCCAGTCAACCCCATTGGCGAGCAATTGTGATGTTCAGCTATAATGCACACAGGGTCGTATCTCTGATGGGAGCTTCTCCACAGGTTGGTCAGCGCCGCAACCTCTTCTCCGCAAACTAAGTACGGGGTGGTTGGAGAGGCTTGATCGTTGCCTTCTTTCCCCTATAGTGCTCGGCGAGGAGCTGGAAGCAGACGTAAGAAGGAGGTGTATCCCCTGCCATTATTCCAGCACACAGTATAGTCATGCTCATGCCCGGACGACCAACGGGCACGGAAAACGCATGGCCGCGGCGGCGGTCATCGAAACCACTCCACGGACGTACGGCATCCGAAACGCTACCACTGGCATCAAAGTGCGACGGAAAACACAACATTCCAACCCACCAAGTCAGCCACAACGCGGCAAAAGTCTCAGTCGTCGTCTCAGTCGCAAGTCTCGCCGACACACACAACGCAGCATTCCTTCACCGCCTCGCGCAGCAGCGTTTCTCGACCCGTGCCGAGGACGTGGGATGGGGGTGTTGTGCCGTTTTTGCTTCCTGCACTTTTGTGGCGCGGCCCGCTGGTCTGGCTCACTTAGCATTACTCCCTGAATCCTTTTCGTGTCTCCCCCGCCGGTGGAACGGGGGCCCGGTGCCGGGATGCTGGGCTCGTTCTTATGCTTCTGGCTCGGGGCTCATGGCATTGCGTGAGTGAGTGAGCGAGTGACGTGGGATTATCGGACTGTAGGGACATCAGCTTGAATGAGTCGGGCGGAGGTTTCATGCCAGCTACGGGGGGCAGTGTAGGTGGTGTCTCTGAGTTCAGCTTGCGTGAAGCCGGATTCTGGATGTCGTCGCCAGTCGTGCCATGACTTTCTTGCCTTGTCGTTACATTTGACGGAGATGATTGCAACCTATGTTCACTTCGATGTCCTTGGCCCACGAACCTCGAGTCCTTGGCGGCGGCACAACACCGACCGTCCTTTGGCGACTAATCTCCCGTATATAGCTGTCATACTCTCTCCTCTACCCTCTGAGCTTACCTCCCTCGAGAGTAACGTTTCTCCCAGACACTCCCTTCACGACGACCTCGAAGCCAGCAACTCATGCTAGGTGCAGACAGCGGTCTCGGAACCCGCGTGTTCGGAGTGTCGGCCGAATAGCTGATCCACCAGGAAGCAAGGGATGACTAGACACACAACAAACCCGGCATCGTAGGGTATGTTACCGTGCCAGTGGAAGTGCCGACTTCCGACATCGCTGTCTCTGAAGTCGGTGGTAAGAAGAAGCTTAATGCCGCCGATGCTCGTGTTAGGTTTACGCGCTTGGGGACGGATGATCGCGAGGGTTGGGGATGGGGAAGGGGTTTAACTACGCGGTCTGTTAAATCGGCTTGTTCGGTTTTCAAGTAACTTGTCTGTAGTCCAGTCCAGTCCAGTCCGGACCTGTTTCCATCGTTTGCGTTGCAACCAGAGGTATCATGACCTTAGCTCGCATGTAGTTCTACCAGTCAAAAGGGCATGCATGCCCGTTGCGCCGCGGCCTCGGGACATTATCAACAAGTCATCAGGTACCATTGTGGTGGAGCTCGCACTACCGCGTGGCGCCCTGAGCCATTTCCAATAACCCTCGCAAGCTGCGTATGTGACCGTTGGGATTGGCAGTCGTGGGATTGGTTGCTCAGCAGGGACCATCAGCGAAGTTCTGTTCGGGCATTGGTGCCAATAGTCATGGCAGGGCTTGCGTCCACGTTCCAGATAACAACGAAAGTAAGGAATAAAGGACGCTGCTAATTTTGCAAAGGGGAGATACATATTTTTCGTACAAGGGGTACCATTATCAGGTTTTACAATCAGCCTTTAGCAGAACCATCTATATCATTCGAATCAACAACCGCCAAAACAAAACGAAACCACTCGGTTGAAATCGTCGTCTCGTTTCCCAACGAACATGGTGGGGGCGTGGCTTTGGAAACATCGGATACCAAATCCAACCCCGATCGGTCCTCCAGCTTCCCCCGAAACAGAGTCCGGGAGAAACGCAAAAGCCTCACGCATGCGATCAACAGTTTGTAGGAATCGCGAGCCCAAGTCTGCGGTCTGTACCCTACTCCGGCGGGCGGCCGAGCGCGACGCTGGACTCGATGGACTCACCTCGACGAATTGGCTGTATGAGGTTAGCGCCGGGGCGTCAACTTTGAACGTCTGGAAGGTTGGACTCGGGAAATTGGGAGGAGCTGCGGGAGGAGGTTGGAGCTGTTTGGGTCCGCTTCGACGTTTTTCAAAATTGACGGATGGCCCAGACAAAGACGTTAAGGGATTGCCTATATAGGTAAGCGGCTGAGCGTCAACTTTGAACGTCTAGAAGATTGGGCTCGGCGAATTGGGAGAGGATGCGAGGGTAGATTGAAGCTGTTTGAATCTGCTTCAACGTTTTCGAATATGCCGGATGGTTGAGCGAAATACTTTAACATATTCCCTATTGGGGTAAGCGGCTGAGCGTTAACTTTGAACGTCTAGAAGATTTGCCTCGGGAAATTGGGAGGGACTGCGACAGAATATTGGAGCCGTTTGAATCTGCTTCAACGTCTTTAGAAATGCCGAATGGTTGAGCGAAATACTTTAACATATTTCCTGTTGGGGTTAGCGGCTAAGCGTTAACTTTGAACGTCTAGAAGATTTGGCTCGGTAAATTAGGAGGGACTGCGAGAGAATATTAGAGTTGTTCGAATCTGCTTCAACGTCTTTGGAAATGCCGGATAGCTTAGCCAAACACCTTGGTACATTGCCTATATAGGTTAGCGGCTGAGCGTCAACTTTGAACGTCTAGTTCATTTGGCTCGGAAAATTGGGAGGGTCTGTGAGAGAGTATTGGAGCTATTTGAATCTGCTTCAACCTTTCCAACACTGCCAAAGTTTCAGTCAAATTCTACCTCCCGGACGGTGGAGCGGGTAGAATGGAGCTAAAGGAACGAGAACTAGATCTTATTGAGCCGACGGTGGTGGAATGTTATCAATCTTCTGCTCTCCATTCGAACTGGAATGGGATTCTGAGAAATTTTTGTCCCCATCGATCGCTCACACTTTTTTAAAAACCCTTCACACTGGGAAAGATCAGTCATCAGCTATATCATTACATCTCATATCAAACAAGTACAAGAAAGCCAAAGCCCAACCCTTCAACAATAGCTATACCCAATCACAACCCAATCATTTCCGCTACCTGACTAGCAATACTGTCAAACGCTTTCGCCCTTGAGCTCTCAGGCTCAGCAACTACAGTAGGCTTCCCCCGATCCGCATCACTACAGATGGATGCATGCAATGGCACAGATCCAAGGAGACTCACGCCAACCTCCTCACATCTGTGGCGCATGTGGGAAGCGCCCGACGCTGAAGTGAATATGGGCGTCGTTTGGTGGCAGTGGGGGCATTCGAATGTGGACATATTTTCTACCATGCCAAGAAGCTGAGAAAGTGTTAGATGATCTTGAATGGACTTTGGGTGGGATTCAGGAGAGTCGACTTTCTCATACCGGGACGTTGACTTTCTTGAACATGTTTACGCCTTTGATGGCGTCTTTGAGTGCGATGTCTTGGGGCGTGGACACCACGATAGCACCTGGACGAAAGTGTCAGCACGTTGGAGAGGCCAAATGAGTGTCGTTGCACGCGTGGATACCATCTAACTTGACCTGCTGCGTAATCGTCAACTGCACATCTCCCGTACCCGGCGGCAGATCGAGCACCAGGACATCAAGACCGCCCCAGTCGACTTCGTGCAGCAATTGCTGCAGCGCTTTCATGACCATCAGACCGCGCCATACCACCGGTGCATCTTCGCCGACGAGATAGCCCATTGACATGGACTTGACGCCATAATTCGACAAAGGGACAAGTTGGTTGTCTTCATCACAAGAGTTAGCGCATACAGAGCACAATTCACCGCCATGGACTGACTAGAGGAGAGTCTGGGTTCGCCGGAAAGGTTCAGCAGAGTTGGGATAGAAGGTCCGAAGATGTCTGTATCAAGGATCCCACTACGTAGACCACGGCGGGCGAAGGAGAGGGCAAGGTTGACTTGCAGTATAAATCAGTGTTTGTTGCCGAATCATGTGTATATTCTTAGATTACTACCAGATATGGTTGACTTTCCTACACCGCCCTTCGCCGACGATACAGCAACAACTTTCTTCACGTCCTTTATGTTCCGCTGCTGTGGCAGTCCGCGTTGCATGCGGGGGATTTGCGGCGGTGCCCCGGAGCGCGGAAGACCCTATCCACATGTCTCAGTCGTACCTTCAAAGTCGCACACAGTGTGGACAAACCAAAGGATTCTCATGCCGAAGGCATCGCAGCGTTGAGAATGACCGCGGCTTCATTGTCGGTGGAACTGCTCTGTTGACGACTCAGGACACGGACGATGATGGTGACGTCTCTGGGTCGGAGGTTCGGTTTCTGCGAGACGCCGACGACGGGAGACCCTTCCCGCCGACCATAACTTTTTTTCTGCCACTCGGTCCTGCTGCGGCGCGCATCAATTCGCAAACAAGAATGGCCAAGGAAAAGAGGACAAAGACGCTCGCTGAGCAGCTTGCTGATTTGGACGAACCTGCGCCAAAAGGTATGTGCATGGAAGAATTGTTCGCGACTCTTTAGTTAACGGTCGTGGCGCAGATTTCGACCCAGAAGAGCCCGACAACTACAACAGCGACAGTGATGAGTCTGATGCCGAAGCCGCGACTGGCAACGAGGGGCGGGAACACTATGAGAATGTCGGGTACGTTTTGTCTGAACTGTCTGCACAAGGTCAATCCTGACGGTCACGCAGCAAGAGCAAGCTCCGCAAGCGCAACGTCGTTCCCCTAGGACCCCAATACGAAGGATCGCGGGTCAGCCGAGATGCGGTGGAAGACGATGACAGCGATGATCCATTTGCCAAAGGATTTGCGTCTGGTAGCGACGACGACGAAGAATCCGACGCCGAAGCAAGGCCCGATGGAGAAGACGATGACGATAGTGAGGAGGGCAGCGGGTTCTCCGACGAGCAGGACGAGATGGATGGTGCTGACTCGGAAGAGGAAGACGATGGCACATCGGCAACAGACTTGAGCGACGAGGACGAGGACATGGATGACGCCGAGCCCTCGACTGCTGTGGACCGCGACGAGCTGCGCAAGATTATGGCGGAAGAGCAGAAAACAGTCGCAGCAACCATCTCGGAGGCTGCGAAGGCGGATGCGGAAAAAGGTCGCGCTGTTAGGGCGCAGAGGAAGACGTTCGACTCTCTTCTCAACACCAGGATCAGGCTGCAAAAGGCTCTCATCGCCACAAACTCAATGGCCGCGGCCACGAAAGAGGAGTCTCCTAGCAACGATAGCATCGAGGATCCCATCCGCGCCGCCGAAACCGCCGCATCCAATCTCTGGAACTCTCTCAACGACCTCCGCGAAAGCCTCCACACCGCCCGCACCGGCGAGAAGCGCAAGCGCATCGAATTCAACGCTAACGCCTCCTCGGATGCTATCTGGAACCACATGCAGACGTACGAAAAAGAGACGCTGCCGCACCGCCAAGTCGTTCTCGAAAAATGGTCCGCCAAAGCCCGCGGCGCGCCCTCGATCCAGCCCTCGAACCGTCTCAACAACGCCGCCTCCCAGCAAACTATCGTCGACGTGCTGAACGCCCAACTCGCCGACCCAGAACGCCTTGTCAAGCGCACGCGCATGCCGCGCTCCTGCGCCCCCGTCCAGGCCAATGCCAAAGTCCCCGAGTCCGCCGACGTCTTTGACGACGCCGACTTCTACGGCCTGCTGCTCAAGGAACTGCTCGAGCAGCGCAGCCAGGATGTTGCGACCGGCGGCAACGCGGCGCTGGGCGGCATGGCGTTCAACGTCCCGCATTGGCAGGCTGCGCGCGAGGCCAAGACGAAGCGGCAAGTGGACACGCGGGCGAGCAAGGGCCGCAAGCTGAGGTACACGGTGCACGAGAAGCTGCAGAACTTTATGGCGCCCGAGGACAGGGGGAGCTGGGGGGAGAGGCAGATAGATGAGTTGTTTGGGAGTTTGTTTGGGAGGAGGATGGGGCTTGGGGAGGCGGATGAGGAGGGGGCGGATGCGGAGGCTGGGGCGGAGGAGGATGAGGAGGAGGATTTGGGCGAGCAGGGTTTGATGCTCTTTAGGAGCTAGAATGGAGTGGTAGGGATATGTAACAGGGCTTAAAACGTGTTTCCGGCTAACTTTTTGTGAGAATGCTTGCTTGATGGTGGAACTATATAGCAAGCCGCCACAGGTTTATGCGTCTCAGGGTGCATTAACTTCGTTAACCTGCTATATAGGCTCCATAATCGAGAATCCTCGCACAAAGCAAGCCAGAACTACCAGGGGACAGGTCACTATCCTCGTCAGCATGCTCGATAGTCTCATCAATCAAGCATGCTCACATTCTGACCACACAGGACGGACTTACTTCAATGTCTCTCATCCACCGTGCGGACTTACTTCAATTTCTCCAAAATGTGGAACGGAGTTACTTCAACACACCTCCAACCTGTCGTCTTGACCTGCGTCAAGATCAGTAGGGATATATACGTCTGGCTCAATGGGAAGGATGTCGATGAACAGTCCAAATTCGTCTGAGAAGTAACGCGATTTGCCAATCAATACATGTACAGAAGATGCAATCCGTGATGTGGGTGGGGTATATAACGCCGCGTCAAGTGTGGAACCATGATAGCAAAGAAAGTGTGCAGGTGGAAACAAAGGAACCAGCCCCCTCAACACTCAGTCGGAATCGTAATCCACCAGCGCCAGCGTGGTGTTCCGTCTCCCCTGGGCCGCGGCGGAGCTCTCAATTCTCCGCTCCTCATCCTGCATCCCGGTCCCCTTCGAGTTGTCGTCTCCCTCCGGAGTGGCATGCGAAGTGGCATGCGCAGCATCCGCATCCACCATCCCCCCTCTCTTCCTCTTGACACCCTTGAGAACAGGCGCGGAAATTCCTTGCGAAGGCCGCGCAGACAGGAACGGGTCCAAGACTGCTCTCGTGTTCCCCTTAAGCTGCATCTGCAGCGCGCTCCTCCTTTGCTCCGCCGCCGCCTTCGCTTTAGTCTGACCCGAGGGCGTCGCGGCCACGACTTTGGCCACATTGGACATCTTTCCCTTCTGGATCTCGATGTCCCCGCCGCCGTTGTCGTGGGCGCGAAACAGCGGCCTCGCAGCGACATTGCGTCTACCATCGACCTCGTCCCCGCCCAAGTCCCCAAACTCAACCAACGCCGCTCTTCTCCTGTCGCCTTCGTCCTCATCCACGACATCGACACCAAGCCCGTACTTATCGACCAACCCCGCTTTAACGCCCTCCTCTCTCTTCCTCTCCTTCCTCCCCACGCGAAACTCCCTCCGCAGTCGTTTGTTGAGCGTGTACGGATCCTCCCAGCTCCGATCCTGCTTATCCTTCAACTCCTCGATACGCGACCTATCCCTGGCCAACTGTTCCTTCTCGCCGACCTTCCCCTCAAACGCGGCAAACGCGTCAAGCCTCCTCCTCTCCCTCTCTTCCGGCGTGACAATCTCCCCCTCTGCCTCCCCCACCCCTCCTTCGCCCTTAGTCCCATAATCCCTCCTCCTCCCCCCCTCAACAACCACATACTCCCCCCTCCCCGGCTCCGTCCTCACAACCAGCCTCCCCCCGCAAACAGAATGCTTCATCCCAAACTCCCACACCGGCGTGCTGTAATACATGCCCACCTTCCTCTTCTCCGCGTTGAACCGCACCCCCTGCCCGATCAGCACCTCGCCCGGCTTGCAGCTCGTGCACCAGACCGGGGACGGCATTTCGAACCGCACGACGAGGCCGCCCCCCGGTTTCGCGCGCGAGCCCAGCGGGTGCGTTTTGTTGAACGTGGGCGCGTCCGTCGCCGAGGGCGCGTAGTAGCGGCCCATGTTGAAGCCTTGCATTTTGGTGGTGTTGGGTGGGGGAGAGCTTGGCTGAGGTGTGGAGCGTCTGGCGGTCGAGGCGGTGGTGGGGAGGTTGGCGTGGGAGAGCGCGCGCGCGAGTTGCCGAGTGCGTGGTGTTGGCGGCGGAGGTGGTGTGGGATGAAGTAAAGACTGCCCCTGGGAGGTAGGGTGGACGTTGGTGGTGACGGTGGTGGTGGTGATGCGGTGATGGATTGCGATGGCAGCCGGGGAATTGGGCACTTTTTGGCGGGGCAGGGCTGCGCGCAAGGGTCTCGCGTCGTCATTGGTTCGAATGCTCAGTGAGCATCGCTTTATTCCATGCCCAAGCCACGAAGCCGGGCGCACCTGGGCCTCCGCTTTCACTATAATGACTACATGCTGTGAGGACGTGCTTCGACTTCGCTGAACACGGAGTTTAGGCACGCTTTTGCTTTCTGACAGCCGTAATTCAGACGTCCTTCAAAGACGTAGGTAGTTGTGTAGGGCTGGCTTCGAGAGCAGGTGGACATGTATTCCCGTCGTGCTTCGACTGCTGCAATTCGGCTACGACTAAACTGCCCAGCTCTATACCACTCTAAACTGCTGCCATGAGAATTGAAATCGAGGGTCCCAGCGTCTCTTCACTGCTCAAACAGCAACCCAGCAGCAACCTCAACGTTGCCATCCGTAGCATTCAGCGCCGCAACAGCCTGCTGCCTCCCGAACCCCAAAACAACCAGCTTCTCCACATCCTCACCCGGCCACGGCACAGCCGGCGCCGGCAACCCTCCCACCCTCTGCGGCGGCCTCTCCACGCCCCTGCCCGCATCCGCCTCGCCCTCCGCTATCCTCTTCCTAATAACATTCCCCAGCAACTTGACCCATTCCCACGGCCTCTCCGAACTACAAGCCACCGCCGCATCATTGCCATCAACCCCGCCATTAAAGTACTCCCATCCCATCACGCCGCCGAACCCCGGATGCCGCGCCCGCAGCACCCGCACCGTATCCGACAGCAACTCCGGCGGCACAAAGCCGGACCCGCCATTCGCTTGATTCGTCAACACGCCCATGACAATCCTCCGCGGATTCCAGCCCGCGCCCACCATCGAGTCGTACCACATGGTCGACGTCGCGTCGCCCCAGCCATTGTAGAACTGCGCGTTGTACCAATCCACGAGGCCCGGATAGCCCGCCTCGAGGGCGAAGTGGGAGAAGCCGGAGAGGTGGGGGAGGGATTGCGGGAGGGTGAAGGGGGCGGCGCCGATGGGGAGGGTGGGCGGGAGGAAGGATACTGGGGGGAGGGAGGGGTTGGGAAGGAGGGCGGTGGCGGTCGGAGCCATGGTGAGGAGGAAGGAGGGACCGAAGTCGGCACGGAGACGTTGGAGAAGGCGCACGGCTGTGCCGAGAGTGATTTCTTCTTCGATGTCGAGGTCGAGGCCGTCGAGGCTGTGCCGTTGGATCAGGGCTTTGAGGGGTAGATAGTAGGCCTCGAACTGGGAGAGATGCTGTCAGGTACGGGTACACCGAGTCTTGCTTGTGCTTACGCCTGTCTACCTACCTCTTCAGCGCTTCCGCTCAGTCTCCAATAGCTGCCTTTGGCCGCTCCACCCAGCATGCCCATCACCTTGACGCCCGCGCCCTGCAACCATCTTGCCTCGCCCCACAGCGTGTTGAACTTCTCCGCATCCGGGGGATCATCGTTCAGCGTGATGTTGCCGGGACCTTCGTTCAGATGGATGGCAGCGAGGATGACATGCGTGACGCCCGTCGAGTTGGCAAGCAGTGGCAGCAGCGAGTATGGCTCTCCGGCCCGCGAATGGTGGGTTTGGGCGTAGAGGACGAGGCGTGGGCCTTCGTGGAGGGGCAGGAGCGGCTGCTGCGGGGTTGGAGTTGGGCTCATCGTGATGTGGGTTGCATCCTCGACCTTCTGACTCGCAAGGAGACTCGAGCGCTGGCAACAGTCTTGACTAAGCTGGTCGAGTCAGTCCCCGGCGCTTAATGCGCGTCACAGCCTGTCCTGATCATCGCATGGTGGTCAGAGGTTCAGGTTCAAGTGGCCCGAGGGACGAATCATTATTATTACTCAGCGGACGCTGCTATGCTAACAAAAACAAAAAACGACTGCTATAGCACAAAAAGGCAGAGTGGTATACCAATACGCATCGGATGCTCATTCCTCCCAAAACACAAAACTTACTCGTCAAAGTGGCCGACGTAACGACTGCGTCAAATCACATCTTCAGTACTCCCCTGGCTTCTTCTCAAGACCGCTGGCAGGAGCCGTAGTTGCGGACGCTGGCTCTGAGCCGTCCGTGATTCCCGACGTCTGCAGCGGAGCAGGCTTCTCTTCTCCCGGGGTCATTGCCCCCGGTGTCATGGTCCCGCTGGCCTGGCGGCTCGTTGTGGGACTCGTAGGCTCACTGGAACCCGGCATGTCGTTGGTAGTCTGTCCAGCCGAGGAACGGATCGTGTTCCACCATTTCTCAGCATCGGAGGGGGTGTGCGCCTTGAACTTGTACTCGTGGTTTGTGCTGAAGGCGTTGCCAACCTTGCCCTTGCTGACGTCTTTACCCTTGACGTTGAATTTGTTGCCATCGATGCCGCCAATGATGCAGTCCGGTATGTACAGAGACGTATCCGGACTTGGGTCCTTCTGGAAGTCGTCGTCCGTCTTGAACTCGTGCAAGAACTTGGACGGAGTAAGGACCCAATATGAGGTCGAGTACTTGCCCATCATTCTTCCTTTGAGGTCCAAAGAACCGGCAACCAGCGGCTGCGTAGCGCGGTGGCCTTGGTTGGGGAAGCCGATATTGGAAACGGAACGCGGTGGAGCATTAGGGTCAATGAGCAGGTTGTTGTTGCGCTGCACAAATCCATTCCACTCGAAATCAGGGGTGATGCGCTGACCGTTGGCAACCATGTCGGCGTACATACCCTTGGTCTGCTCTTGCTGGGCGGTCAGGATCTGCATAAACTGGCCCATGCCCGACTGGATGACAGAAATGATATGGGCCTCGAATCCGGCGAAGTTGTTCTGGACAGCTAGTAGATCCTGGCGGTTGTTGTTCTCCTCGATAACCTGCTTGTTCAGGCGGTGCATCACGCCACGCTGAATTACATACGGGTCTTCCGAGGCGGTCATCTTGCCACCGTGAGAATCAAACGTCGCAGTGTGTGTACCCAAGAGCTCAATGTGCTTCTGTGTAGCAGCGCGAGCTTTATCCACAAGTTTGCCCTGCTTTCCAGCCCCTTTGGCGAGCTCCTTGTTCTTGTTCTTAATCTCGGCATGCAGGCGCTCGAAGACGGGCAGGACCTGGCCCTTGAGGTTCTTCGCGGTCTCGGTGTGGGAGTTCGAAATACCCTGTGAAGTGGTCAGGGCATGCTTCAACAGCAACTCGGTCTACCAGATGCATACCTGGGTATTGGTGCGGATATTGTCAAACATGCCGGAGATGCCACCCAGGTTTTGGTCGAAATGATGGGCCTCTTTGAGCGGCGAGGAGACCGTCTGTTGTTGGGTCAATTCGGTACTCTCGTGTAGGTTGCGGGCCGCCGCACCTTCAAGACCTTGTCGTACTCCTTTCCGTGCGCATGCTGCATCTTCTCGGTCGCGGAGACGTAGTCCTCCAGGTAGCCGCAGGCGTGCTTCCAGGCCTGCAGACGCTCCTCGAAGAGCTTCGTGGTCTGCGAGCGCGTCGATCAGTACGCCTGTATCGGCGGAGCGGAGTGGTCACAATCATGTACCTCACTCGCATCCTCGTCACCCATGACATCGTCAGTCATGTTGGTGCTGCTGCGCGTAGGCAGGGTGGACTCGGTAGGGCTCGCCATGGCGGTAAAGAGCAGCTGCGAGAAACTCTTGGGTCTTGTGCAGGAATAGGGAGAAGCGAGGTCAAGAGGCTGGATGCGAAAGGGAGAGGTCTTAGCGGGGCCGCGGCGCGCGTCTCGGGCTCCTCGTCGATCGTCTGCGCAGTGGCAAGGGTGCTGCTGGTCTGGCTAGATTGTCGTCGAGGGTGGAGCGGGATTGGCCTTTGATTCGCACTCCCCGCGGCCACGATCCCACCAGCAATGTGCAAAGAGATCAGCTTCAGGAGGGAGGCCGGGGAACAGCGTGGGCACTGATGTCACCCCGGCATGGATCAAGGGACCATCCCACCAAAGGGAAGACAAGACCACTAAACACCCAGGGGGCAAAGAGGCCTCCCGAACCCCCTTCAACACCAAGCCATAAACCCAAGATCCGCCCACTGCTCCGCCCGTCTCGCGCCACTGACGCTACACCCTACCCCGAGATTTGCTTGTCTCCGCCTGCATGTTGTCTCGAGCACATCATCTTCACCGAGATCGAGCTAGCATCCCCGCCGTGCACCGACGATCCCCAGGCCTCCAGAGGTTTGCCACAGGGACGTCGCATGCTCTCCACCGTAAACTCACCATTACGGGATAACCCCCTCGTACGTCTTTCAACACCGAGTTCAGTGTGTGGCAGCTTTCATGCCCAACAGTGACAACATGCAAAGACTCATGCAACGCTTCGATTCACACGCTATGCTGCACCCTGCTTCCCGCCATCCAAACGCCGTTGCTATGCTTTGCTGTTCTAAGAATAATGAATGATCCAGGAGTAGGGTATCTCGCACCACCGCTCCCCGTTATGTCCAACTCCGGAGGGATGCCCGTCTAACGTCTATTCGTCAACCGAGATATTAAGTGCTGTCATTACAAGACTGACTCGCCGCCCGGATCGTCGCCGGCGCCCGCAGTCGTCTTCGTTGCTGCCGTCATTGTTGATGTTGCTGTTGTTGTTGTTGTTGTCGTCGTCGCCCTGTGTCCTCATTAACGCCTATCGGTGATGGTGGCCGATAAGATGGTGCGCTAAAGCAGGACGCATACGATTAAACACCGTATTCCGTTGCGTCTCTTCCGACAATGTCTCCAAGCTGCCCGTGGGCGATGGTGTCGTAGAGCCGCTGTTGCGAGTAGTGTGCGCCTGCACCGGCCGCTGCAGAGTGGGACTGGACGGTCGGCTGATCGCTGTGTTGTAGTCGGGCAGGTCTTCGCTGATCGGCGTGCGAATGGGCGTACGCATGGCCGTGTTGTAGCTTGGTATACGCGAAAGCGCCGTCATGTCGTAATCTTCAGTGTGGATGTCCGGAACCGGGGGGAAGTAGCTCGAGTTCTGGCGAGAATGCATGCCGCCGTTGCGCGTTTGCGTGGCCGGGCCGCTCGACGCTTCAGAGGGTATCTGAGAATCATCGCCGCCAGGGCTGACAGGCGCGCTCTGTCCAAGGTAGGGCGTATTCGTGCCCGACGAATGCGCAGAGTTGTAGCTGGGATTTCTCGTCATCCCATTCTGCGTCATGCTCAAACGCGCCAAACGCGAGTGAAGCTGCTGCGCTGAGGCACCTGCACCTTCAGTCTCGGCAACTGCGTCTATGGAGGAGGGGATGTTCTCGAAAGAGTTCCTTCGGCTTTGAGTGTAGAACGGGGTGGCATAGCCACTCTGCCCCGGAGATCCATGCCATGCTCCTGGTGTTCTGAATCCACTAGGGTCGATGCCGCTGTACATCTGATCCAGTTGATGTTCAGCGTACATTGGCGGAGCAGCTTGCGTCGCTTCGGCGTGCATGGCCTGCTCCACAAGCTCGTCAGACACAGCAGCCGAGACGGTCTGGTCTTCATTGACCGGGAGGTTCGGAGAGATGAACAAGACGCAGTTGTTCTTGACCAGAAGCTGTTCCTTGTGTCAGCTCGACCCCGTGCATATGAGTGGTCTCCGTGGTCTTACCTGACTCGTGTGGCCTTCGGGGTTGTGAAGGTTCACATAGAGCTTTATCTTGTGGTCTATCCTGAAACAGTCGGTGTCCACGTTTTGCCTACACTTCTTCAACGACTTGGGAAACGGCAGAGTGAGTTTGAACTTGTAAGACTCATCGAATGGATGGTCCTCGTCCTGTTCGGTCATTCGCTGCTCAGCCGTATCCGGCATCTCAAACTCCTCTTTGGCCACGATCGCGTCCCAGGAGTGTGGGATGACTCGCTCGCCCTGTTGTGCATGCAGCACGACATGCTCATGAAGCTCCATCTTTATAGTACCGATGGTGACGCCTTTACGCAAAGGAATCAGCTGGAAGTCGGCCGTTGCCTGGGTACCGAAAATGAAATTCGTCTGCGGTATGGTGATTTTGTAGCAGATCTTGTCCGCCCAGACGTCCTCGTTGGTCTGAGAAGAAGATAGTCAGCTTACGAAGCGCGGCAGAGGTTGAGAATGACAACCCGTGGTCGAAGAATACGACTAACCTGCTCCATGGCAGTGTCTCCGAGTATCTCGCTTGATAGTGTTCGGATGACACGCATGTGCTTGTCGGCGTACAGCGCTTTGTTCATCATTCCGCGGTCCAGGACAGCGTGCAGATTGTAAACGATGTAGCTGCCGGCCAAGCCTTCAACGCTCTCGGGCATGTTGCCTTTGAGGGTGAATTTAAAGTTCCACTCGTGTGTTCCAGCGCCCATGTGGTGCACTACCTTTTTGGTGCTGCTCTCGGTGGGGAATACGGTCTTGTTTTCGCGGAGGAACTCCTGCTTGTGGACGATCTGTTGTGGGTTCACCGCATTTGTGAGCCATCTGCGGTTTGGTCAGGACTTCAACATTACCCAGGGAGTTGCCCCCATTCCGACGTGGTATACGAACGAGACTTTGCGGCTGCCGATGAGCGACAACTTGATGCATCGGATTGGAACCGAATCACGACAGGTAAGGACGAGCTTGCCGGCGATTTCGACGTCCTCGGCATTGTGGGCGTCGCCTTGAAAAACAACGAAGGGAGAGTCTGGTCTGAAGCTGGTCAGCTACCTTGCCCTGAGCTAGTTACAGGGACCGGGTCGGTAAAAGCGATGTCGATCATCCGCCCAGAGTAGGAATTTCAGAATTGTGCGTCTCGAGAGTTCAAGGGCTTTTGCAAGCCACCCGCACGCTTCCCAATTCTTCAACTTCCGCCACGAGCAGCTGTCCGGCGCCATGTTGTCTTGACGTACTTGATCTCAAGCCTCGGTTTGTGCTTGCTGCCGCCAAAGACCTTGGGGGTGGCGACCATTGCTGCGACGAGCGCTTCTGGAAAAGCAGCTGGGAGCTAGATGAGGGGTTCTAGAGGGGTTCGTCGAAGGGCGGCTGAAAGATGCCGCGGGCGCTGTGTGGGGGTGGTTCAGATTAAGTAGAGGTGCGGAAGAAGGCCGATGGCGGGGCGTCTCGATCAGGCGACTCCAAGCAAGTGCTGCCAGGCGGGCGGCGGGTCTGGAGTGCGCGGTCAAGCGCAGGCAGGGGCAGCTCGCTGGAGGTGCAGACGGCCTGCTGGGTGGGTGGGTGTGTGTGTGGTGGTGCAGTGAGACAAAGAAGGTATGCCGGGCGGAACGCAGGCTGAGACGCGGTCGAGGGTGACGTGATATCGGGATATGGCAGCAGCTTGACGTGGAGAAGCAGCGGCAGAAAGTTAGTTGCCTTTGGAGAGACAGCAGCAGCAGCGGCAGCGGCAGCTTGGAGAGGAGTCAGCAGCAGGAGCAGCAGCAGCAAAGGCAGGCGAAGAAGCGATCGCCCAAGGACCGGCCTTCTGATGACTCCTATCCAAGGCCATGATGGCGTTAGCAGCCAGGGACCCTCACCACCGCCCCCAGCAGGCTCCTTGGCCCAGATAGTGCGATGACGTTGGGCCGCCCGCTGGCTGCCATGCCATGCCAGTGCAAAGGTGCCAGTGCTTTGCAGGTGAAGAAATCTTCTCACTTATCGGCCGTCCGGTGTGGCGCGGTTGGCCAGCCGAGATAGGCGTCCGATATGGCGCCGTGCGAGCTGATGAGAATGCCATGAGGCTATCATTTTGTTTCCTCATCGCTACAGGCCATGCACGCAACCAGCACGACAACGACGACGACGACGACGACGACAGCGGCGGCGGTGGTGCCTGGTCCTGGACCCATTTATTGCACTGGCCGCGGTTGTTGTGAAACGCCCTCTGCTCGTATCATCGTGGTGTCCAGATGCCATCGACACAACCACTACCATAAACTGCCATGCTACCGACTGGACACACGTGAACCATGGGCCATTGAGGACCGTACGGAACTCCCGCGCCGTTGCCGCGCCGGATCGTCGCGCGCCATCCAGGTTCCTATTACGCGTAGCAGGGCGTGTCGTCGCAGCTCGCAGCTCTCAAGATGTCTTGTTGCAGCACCTGGGCATTCCGCACCAACACTCGTCCACCAATCCGCCGTCTAGATATACGACAACGACAACGACAACGACAACGACTACCACACGGCCCGCTCCCTCTGCCCGGCTCCTCCTCAGCCACGCAGAACAACTCACCTCTCCTCTCCAAGCAGAACATCTCACCTCACCTCCCCTCTACCCACTGCCCCCCGTCGATGAAGCCGACTCGCTGCCCTCAGCACCCTCCTTTGGCCGATCCCACGTGCGGACGTGGCCTGCATCACAGTGGTCAGCTTAGATCTGCATTCGCAATCGGCGCCGTGACGGGCAGCCAGCGGGTTCCTGCGCATTAGTGGGCCCCAGGCCCAACGAAAAGACTTGCAATGCACAGAAAAGTAAGACGAGTAAGACGAGTACGACGAGGAAAGTTGCGGCCAGATAAGCGAAATTGTCTCTCAAACTCACCGTCCTCGCACGATGTCAGGATGCAGTCGTCCTCGAATGCCAGCCAGCAGAGCGGGTGCTCGTCGACCGCCTTTGCCTGCCCACCGCTGTTGTTAGCCTGGGCTCGGAGGGCTGGACGGGCGGACTCGGGAGTCGGCGGGGAGAATACCATGACGGGCGGCAACATCGCCGTGCGAGCCCGTGGCTCAACCGGATGCATCAGCGTCTCCTCCTCCTCCTCCTCCTCGCCGCTGCTGCTCCCCGATGTCGCGTTGGAATTCGATCGCAGCCGTGTCGACTCGGCTCGCGCGCGCGGCGGAAGATGCGACGACACGCTTCCGCGCTGCCTGACCGACGCCTGTGCACGTCCAGACTCATCAGCATGCTCCACCCGCGGGCCGTCACCTAGCCTGCCTGGTCCCAAAAAAGCATCCCTCCCTGCACACCAACTTACCGCTCGGGGCCGATGCAACATCCCAACACTGAAGTCCCAGAGGAGCAGCCTGCAATCCTCACCCACACTGCCGAACCGGTAGTTGCGCTCGTCGCACCGCCACGGGTCGAACGCCACCGCAGTCACCCATGAGTTGTGTCCCTGGCACCGTGCCACGAGCATGCTGTCCTCCAACGACCAGATGGAGACGAGGTCGTCCTGACCGCCCGTGACAATGTACCTACCGTCCGGCGACCAGCAAACGCACATGACACCACCGTAGTAACTCGGGAACACGTCCAGGAGCCTATGCCCATGTCAATATCATGGCCCCACATCAGAGACCCGGCGAACTTACTGCTCCTTCAGATAGTCTATTATGCGCAGCGACCCGTCCTCTGATGCAACTGCCAGATGCCGCCCGTCGGGTGAGAACGCAAATGCATTGACTTTCGAGTTCGAGACCTTCCAGCATGCCACTGGGTTGCATTTCTGGCTCCTGGACTGAACAGACTTCTTTATGTGGAGTTCGGTGGACCGCCCATTCTCGCTCGTGGGCTTCTCGCTCGTCGGACTTGCGTCCTCGGGAACGAAGGGAGCATCTTCTTTCTCCTTATCATATACTACCAGAGTTCCATCCATGTGTGCTGCAAGGAATAAGTTTTCCGAATGCGGTAACCAGCGGATGTCGGATACTGCCGTTGGATTGATCACACCCTGCGACGTCTCAGTCCAGGAACATGCTCCTCGCCATCATTGTGTCTTACGTTCTTGTTGATTCGCGAGTATTTTTGTGACATTGGCTCATACCATATGATATCGCCCGTCGAGAAGCCCATTGCCACATCGATGTGAGCTGCCGTCTTGGTAATCCTGTTAACGTCATGGCACAGCGCGTGCGCCCTCGTAAAGAGTATTTTTGTCAGTTGTTCCTCCTAGGAGACGGGAAGTCAGCCGGCCATCTCCGTATCACATGAAAAACGAACCTTGGAAGGTGACGACAGATCGAGCCACTGAACCGCCCTGTTTATGTTTGCAAATGCGTATATCCCGCTCGGATTGTGCTCCTGAACCTTCTTCCCCATTGCTTCATGTGGGATGACTCTGGACACGAATGACGAATTGCTCTTGATCATATTGTTCTTCGGCTTCCGCCGCTTCAGTGCATCCTTGGCTTCCTTTCCATTGGAAAAGGTCAACGAGGGGTTTCCCTCGCCAAATGCCGGCGCAGACAATTGACCGAAGCTCCCGACACCGTTGCTTTGTTTGTACGGAGAGCTGTAACCGCTCCCGAAGCTCTGCGATTCATGCGGACTTTCCTGTATGCTTGGCGGTATCCCTGACCGTGTACTTGCATTGGTATCTGTCCGCAGCAACCGCGGGAATGGTATTTGGCGCGGCGCAAGGATTGTCAGGGAAACTTTGGTACCCGCGGTGGGCGGCGAAGGAGTTGTCGCCAGGGGGTTGGGGTTCTGCACCGGCGCTTCAGACGGATGAGGCGGTGGTGTAGCTAGGTGGATGACATCGCGGAGTAGGTAGGTGCCTGCCATGGGGGAGGTATGAGGACGGGCGGCTTCTTCGCGAGGAGCGCTGGAAGACGATTACCTTCACCAACAACCAGATGGTTCTCGGTGCTCTTGGGGCGGTTGATGACATTGTTGGTCTCGATCACGGGCTGACCTGGCAGACCGACGCCATACTGGGCTGTCGGGTATCGTGGTGGAGGGGGTAGGACGCTTTGGAGAGACCTTATCAGCCCGGAGACGGCAATGGGGGTGTACAGGGTGCCAAGGGTGCCAATGGGAGGCGGCGATGCTCGACGTATGAGACACTCACAACATGGCGCGCGAAACGAGGGCTGGCGGAGGCGAGGGGTGGGTGCAGCTCAATAATGCAAGACACTGGCGCGCAACGGGCAAGAGGACGACGGAGGAGCGGCGGCTCTCATGAATGATGTACGCGTGGAGACCTGCCAGTGGGAACAACTTAAGCAGTGTGGGGTACGCGAAGGGCGCAGCAGCGCCGCACAGTCCACGAGCTGCGGCTTAAACCGACAGGAGGAGGTGGAGGAGTGCTTGTAGTGCTTGTCTGGCGGTGGCACCGGGTGATGGTCGCATGATGGGAGTTCGCGGGAGCCTTCACACGACCGGCACGAAGGAGTGGAAGCGAAGAGACGGGGAGCTGATGAGGCTGACTCGCGATGCCTGGGGACAGACGAAAGGCAGGCCGCCATCCCCAAGCTGCGTGCGACTCGGGGATGCCTCCAAGGGAAGATCCCGACGTAACGGCTCTCACACGCGAGCCGCTAATAACGTTAACGCCTGGCTGAAATACCGGGGCTCCGACTCGGGAAGACCAGGGACTCCGCCAGATCGCGCTATCGTGCAGCAGCAGCCAGCCAGCAGCAGCTCATCAGTCACCCCAAAGCCCTACGAGGGCGGCCCCCTACACTGCAACCTCTTCCGGACAGCTCGCGCAGCTGCAGGAATGCTCTGCCGATATGGCGACTGTTAGAGTATGCGTCTGCGGCGACGAAGGCACAGGTGCGCAGCTCATACCGCGAAGCTGCTGTATCGACACGACTGACACCACAGGCAGGGAAGAGCTCCCTCATCACGTCCCTAGTCAAGGATGTGTTCGTCCCCAAGATCCAGAACGTCCTTCCTGTCATAACTTTACCTCCGACGCTCGGGACTCCGGAGAATGTCACCACCACGATTGTCGATACCTCCGCGCTGCCCGCCGAACGTGACAACCTCCGCAAAGAGCTACGGAAAACAAACGTGATACTGCTGGTGTACTCGGATCACTACAGCTATGAGAGAGTCGCGCTGTTCTGGATGCCATATTTTCGCTCGCTGGGCGTCAACGTGCCAGTCGTGCTTTGCGCCAACAAGGCAGACCTCCAGACGAATGGCAGCACACCCCAGGTGGTGGCAGACGAAATGCTGCCGGTCATGAACGAGTTCAAGGAAATCGACTCCTGCATACGGACAAGCGCAAAAGAGCATCACAACATCAATGAGGTCTTCTTTCTGTGTCAAAAAGCGGTCACGCATCCCATCGCGCCGCTGTACGACTCGAAGGAAGCTGCGTTGAAGCCAGCGGCTGTGTCGGCTTTACAGCGCATATTCTATCTCTGCGACAAGGACCAGGACGGCTATTTGAACGATAAAGAGCTCCATGACTTCCAGTTCAAATGCTTCGAGAAACCGTTGTCTGACGATGACCTGACCAATATCAAACGATCCATCCAAAAGTGGCTACCGGAATCAGCAAGCGAGCGCGGGATCGATGAGCGGGGCTTTCTTCTTCTGAACAAGATATTCGCCGAAAAGGGACGTCATGAAACAATATGGATCATACTTAGGAAGTTCCAATATACAGACAGTCTCAGCCTGAAGGATACGTTCCTGCACCCCAAGTTTGACGTCCCGCAGCACTCCTCTGCCGAACTGAGTCCTGCGGGATATCGCTTCTTCGTGGATCTCTTCATCCTGTTCGACAAGGACAACGACGGAGGGTTGAATGACTCGGAACTGGCCGCACTGTTTGCGCCCACGCCTGGTCTGCCAGCCTCATGGCTTGATTCTGCCTTCCCATCCTGTACTGTCCGCAACGAAGCAGGTTACATCACTCTTCAGGGCTGGCTTGCGCAGTGGAGCATGACCACGTTCGAAGAGCCAAAGACGACTCTCGAGTACCTCGCTTACCTCGGCTTCGAGAGCTCGGATCGCGGCGGCACGACGTCCGCATTAAAGGTGACGAAAGCGCGGAAGAGACGTAACAGACCCGGTAGGGTTGAGAGAAACGTTTTCCTATGCTACGTGCTTGGAGCAAGCGGCAGCGGCAAGAGCGCTTTGCTAGACGCATTTCTCAACCGACCATTCAACCCGATGCATCATCCAACCATCAAGCCCCGCTCGGCCGTGAATAGCGTGGAGTTGCAGGGAGGTAAGCAATGCTACCTCATCCTCGAGGAACTTGGTGAGCTGGAGCCGGCCATCCTGGAGAACCAGGCGAAACTGGACGCTTGCGACCTGCTGTGTTACACTTACGATTCGAGCGACCCGGATAGCTTTGACCATATCGTTGAGCTTCGCAAGAAGTATCCGCAGCTGGACGGTCTTCCGGCAGTGTATGCGGCACTCAAAGCCGACCAAGACAAGGCGATGCAGAGAAGCGAACAGTCGCCGGACGAATATACGACAGCACTGAACATGGCAGCCCCACTGCATCAGAGCGTGACGTGGAGCACCATATCCGACTTTTTTGTTCATGTAAGTGGCCTGTTCAATGTGGTTATGCTTTTGATGCAGGTGCTCATTTTGATAGCTCGCCGAATCCGCCACGCATCCGTCGACGGCATTTCCGAAGTCGGATGATGAGCCCACAGACAATACAAGCCTGTACCTTGCCCTTGGAGCGGCCACATGCGCCGTGGCAGCCCTAATCTTCATCTGGAAGAAGAACGCAAACGCTTGATGGGGTAAGATGTTTTCTGTCAGTAAAGATGAGGAACAGCTCTCTTATCTCATCAACACAGTCCAGCCGACATGGCATCTCTCCACATGCATATGTAGTAGTGTAAGAGATGCCGCAGTGGACGTCTGGGGTGGGCGGATCCGGTGTTTCGGGTAGTGTGGTCACGGATTTTGAGCTGGCTGAGGCACCCGGCGGGCCGAAAATTGAAGCATTCTCTGTCTATTTTTGGGCGGGTGCGCACGTATCAAGATCAAGAGCGAGCGCCAGGTCAGCGTCTCGTGGGGAGTTGGGTTCCAGGCCGGCACTGCAGCCTCGCGTGCGTGTGCAGATGCTGGGCTGGCGGCAGCATTGGGACAGGGCATCTTCGGCGGCAAGCGGGCAAGCAGGCAAGCGAGCATCGCCAACGGTAGAACACCATGTACTTGAGCATCTCATGAGGTTGGATAGGTGTTCGCAGACGTGCACGATCCGCAGCCCGGGGCAGATCTATCGTCAACCATGGGCAGGCGGCACCTTTGCGGTGGACGGGTACGAGATTCGCAGTGGGGGCAGATCGTGGATTGACGGCTAGCAGTGACATTTGGTGTGTGAGTGCATGCGCCGGCCTCTCTGCTCGAGGCGCTTGGTTTGTATAATGTATGTATGTATGTACAGTAGCGAGCGACGGCGACGGAGACCACACCAAGCCCTCAAGCCCTCCAGCCCATCAAGCCCATCAAGCGGGCGCTGAGGCAGTGTGAACGCCAATGGTGAACGCCAACTGGGCCCGCACCCTCCACAGCCGTCTAGCAGTCCATCCGAAGCCCAAGGGCCCCAAATCCCCAAGTCTGCAAGTTCGACTCACGCCCTGGACCAACCACTCTCTTCCCCCTCCCGCTCCCCCAACTCTCCTCCTCTATCCTCCTCTACTCTCACCTCCTCACATCAGACCGCCTGTCGAGAGCTGCGCGTCTCCCCGTCCTTCTCGTGGGTCGAGTCCTTCGCTCGGCTTTGACCGCGGCTGAACTTTGCTGCTCTCCGGCCCGCCCGCGCACCCCAGCACCGCCCTGCTCGGCCAGGGAGAGACAAGCTGCACCAAAGCACCTCCGCGACGACCACCACCACCACTCCCCTCTCCCGACCCCTTTGAGCGCGCCCATGGGAGCACCCCAGATGCCCACCCAAGCTGTTAGCCCTTCGATGACCTCCGTCTGCGCATCACCACCTACCGAGAGTCAAACGCCGCGGCGGCCGAGTTGCGACGAGGATCTGCATTCCTCGAGCACCAGCTATGCAGGTCTGTAACCCAGTGCCCTCCCACATGCCCTGCCAGAATCCCACATCCCACCCGCAGCCCTCCCCCAGGCTACACAGCAGCCCAAGCCCCTCCGATGCTCACCCTCGCACACATCCTGTCTCACTCCGCAGCCGCATTCCCCTTCCCCGACCAGCCTCGACCTCAGGACCCTACGCTAACCACCGCACCCGGCTCGAGCAGGCTTCAGAGAGAGCTCGCGAGCTCGAGCGCGTCTACAAAGCCCGCAGAGGCCATGCAACCCAGATATCCATCTCCGACGACAGTCACCACGTCACCGAGGCCATTGGCGACATGTACGGAGACAATGACTTCACCTCCCGTCGCGACTCCCGCCCTTTGAGCTTCATCCAGTCACCCACCCACGAGACTTTCGAAAGCAGCTACTTCGAGACGCCACGGTCACCGCCCTCCAGACATCCCCTCACACGCTCCATGTCGAATGAACCGGTTTCGCCACCGGCAACCGCCTCCCACTCGCCCAACATGCTTTCGCCCGTCAGCAGCGACAAGGGCAGTCAGTCCCCTCCCAGGCTCAACAGACAAAGCTCGGGTCCGGCCAGTCAGACGTTTGAGTTCCAGGACATAGACTACCAATCATCTCCGGCCGCCGTTGCGCAAGAACTCAGCAACCTCCAAGCGATCCGCCGAATGTCCATGGACGTCAACAATTCGGACCCTGATCTGCCGTCCTTCTCCGGGAACGTCCCCATGCCCGCCGCCGCCCCATCCCACTCCGCCGATGACGACGATCCTTCTCGCCTGTTTTGGGTCCCTGCCCGAGTGCATCCTGAACTGGCCCCGAAAGAGTTCAAAACATTCATCGAGGAAAAAGTGGAGAAACACAGGCGCAGATCATCTGCTGGTTCGGAGGAGTCCTTTCTCTCTCCGGGAGGGTTGGATCGGCAAAGTTCAGGCGCTGGCCTGCGGCGAAAGAAATCGATGCTGTCCAAGCAAGTTGACGGACCGAACGGCTACAGAGATGGCGCAGATCGGCTGGAGAGGCATCGTTCACAGTCTAGCCAGAAGGGCTCCAGCCTTGCCATACCAAATTTGGAGGATCTGGTGGAGGACCCAGCCACGCTCATCCAACAGGTTGGATTGCGAGACTCGGTAGACTCTGGTGTTGCGATCCCGACCGAAGATATTCCAATACTGCCAGTGAAGCCGAGCGGCCAGAGTCTCAAGCGCTCGACACGCACCAACTACAGGCGAGGCAGTCTGCGGAAAGGGGAGCGTGTTCCTTTCAGCAGGAGGATGGCTGGACGGCAGGGGCCAGAAGAGGCAATGTCGGACGACTCTCCCGGGTCTTCGCCCGTACTTTCTGCGCCACCAGAGCCTCATTGGGGACTCACTCGAACCCAAACAGAACCCACGCCTCCGAAACCCGAACTCCCTGGTGATTACAGGGGACCCAATAGGGTCCGATCACCCTCGCCATCCAAGGACCCTTCATCCAACTCTATCCATTCCGAGGACAGGCCTGCAACGTCCCCTGAGTCGGAGCGTACCGGATCATCGAGACCAGCCAGGCCGTTTCACTCCCGCATTGCTTCCAACGGCCGTACAACTGCACCGCTACCCGGCTACAATCCCAACCCAAATCCCAATCAAGTACCTCAGATCGTGGAGACCCCGCCTCAACCGGAGCAGCCGCCACAGGCTCCCCCACCGAAACACCCGGAACGGAAATCATCCAAGAACGCACACGAACATCCCCCTCTGTTCACCAGTCAGAGTACTCCTCCGCGAGGGCCCCCTCCGGCTTCATCTCGGGCGGCTCCAAGCAGGCCCACACTCTTGAATCCCAAGACTACGAATAAGACTCAGACGCTTGATGATATGGCATCACATCCCACGGCGATACCTGGCCACACAAGTGCTACCAGTACTGATTCATTATCCATTATACCCACTTTTACGGCGGAGGAGAGAAAGCCGGAGCCTAAATATGAGGGAAAGAAGTCGAGGAAAGGGCACGAATCAGAAGGAGGGAGAAAGTCGAGCTGGGGCTGGTTCTCGCGCGGGGATGATAAGGAAGAGGAAAAGGAGAAGGAGCGGAAGGGAGGGGAGGATTCAAAGAAGTTGAAATCAAAACTGACCAAACCTGTTGACAAGTCGCATGACAACACCAGACTCGACGTGCTCCAAACGTCTATCGATGGAGGAAAAGGCCGTGAGAGTCTGGTCCTTGATAGGGACAGCATCAAGCTCGAAGAAGAGCGCAAGAAGGAAAGCACACGCAAATCGTCCAAGGAAGAGAAGAAAGACAAAGATGGCCTGTTCTCGTCGCTCTTCGGCGGCAGTAAGAAGAAGGGAGATCGAGACTCTGGCGGCAAGAAAGCCGCTCCGCAAAGAGGGCTCTCCCCAGAACCACCACCACGTGTCCTGAAACCAGACATTGACTACAACTGGACTCGCTTCTCCATCCTCGAAGAACGCGCCATTTACCGCATGGCCCACATCAAGCTTGCAAACCCGCGAAGAGAACTCCACTCACAGGTGCTGCTCAGCAACTTCATGTACTCGTACCTTGCCAAAGTGCAGCAGATGCATCCGCATATTCAGATCGGCCAGGGTGCGCAGCAAAAGCAGCAGCAAAGGCAAGCGCAGCAGCAGCAGAAGCATGAGCAGCAGCAGCAGCCTGAGGAGTTCCAGCAGTACCAGCGGTATCAAGAAGTAATTGCCCCCATCGATTTGCATGCAACTACCCATGAGGCTAACGGTTACAGGCACAAGCAAGGCCAGAGAGCTCGGCGAATGGAGCAAGTGGCTCAGGTGACGGCGGTTACTACAGCGAGCCAGACCACAGGTCGGAAGAAGATGCACACGGACGAGCAGATTCGCGAAGTTCTCACCATTCGCACGCGTCGCAACACTCGCAACACCCGCAGCATTCGCAACAATCGCAACAATCGCAAAACTCTCAGCACCACAATGCCTACGGTAACCGCTCGAATGGGAATGGCTATAGCGTCGCGAGCGGGCAGAGCTACATGGGTGTCCAAGGCGGCCAGTCCCAACCATACCACCAGTACGAAGACGACGACAGCGACGAGCCGCCCGAGAACGACATGTGGTAGCAAGACACTTGTTTTTTAATTTTTTACCTCGAAACCGTATGCTGATCCCTTAATCTTCTCCATCTCATGTCCATAGGGATTCAGGCGTCATGGATCACAACCTTTGTGTGTGTGTGTGTGTGTGTGTGTGGAAGATCACTTAGCGTTGCATAGCGATAGGAGGGTTTTCGGCCGGAGCTTCCATCCATCCATTTGATGCAAGCAAGAGAAGGCAGGAGAACTCCTAGGATTTACAATCGTCATCTTTCTCTCTCTCCATCTCTCTTCTCTTTCATCATGTGCCTGCCTCCACTCCTCCTCCTCCGCTTCTTCTCCCTCGACTACCGAAGCAGAAGTTATTACTTCGCGCTCCCTCACTCCGCCGCCTGAAGACAAACAGCTCAGGTGGTACCAATCCGTCTCCTTATCCTCTGTCTCCCCCTTCCTGAAGCGTCGATATTGTCACATAGCCTCTCCTGTGCTTTCTTCGGGCGCCTCTGCCCTATCTATCAGTAGGCGACGGCGACGACGATATACTTCAAGGAACAGTCACAGCCTGGGTGACTCGAGTTTGTCTTCTGCCTTCAGCTGTCATGATGATAAACTCGACTATCAGGCATCTATGGCTCGCTCGCTCGCTCCTGTATTTCCAGCGTTCTGGCGTCGCACGCTGTGTTTTACTTGTTTCTCTCTGTTGGCGAGAAGGTAGAGGTGGTTGATGGGGGACAGGGGGAAATCTGTATGAGGAGTAGTAGCTGTTGTTCGAAACGAAGGAATGATAATGTGTTGTGCGTAATATGCCATGGATGGTCATGACGTTCGTTCTTGTTTTTTGGTTGGGTTCCAGCGCATTGAAGATGGCTGTTGGGTCAGTCCCTGGAATTCTGGTCGTTCACTCGTTCAACGGTCTTGCTGCTCGCAAAGAGGCGGCGGGGACGGACGACGCGTTGGAAGAGCAACGACAGCCTAGGCGGACCGCCGGCGCTTGGTGGTATTGGTGGTGGTGGTGGTGACGGGAATCTGCTTACCACGGCGGGCGGTCGTCACGTTACTAGGTATCATCGATTTGATTGGAGAAGTCACAAGCAAACCCAGTGACGACATCCAACGTCAGGCATCTCACTCGATATTGACAGCATCTCGGGTACCCTACTGAACATCTGCAGATCTTGCCACGTTGCCTAAAAAAAGGCCGTCCTCCTCAAACAAAACTCTCTCCCTTGGAGTCGTTGTATGTACTTGCACCACCCTCTCTTCGAGGGCCGAGTCGTTCCTACACCCCGAATCCCCTAAGCACAGCCACCATCCCGAATAGCTGTTGAGGAAATAGGTATGCAGGCGGTGGAGGTATAGAATCTGCAGCTCGGCAATCTTGCTTGCGTTGTGCAGCGCGAAGGACTCGAAAATTTGTGTTTTCCCTGATTCGGCTGAGCCTGGCTACGACGACCTAGTAGTTGAACGCTACGCCGACCAGCGTCAGGTTCTCCTTCTTCTGCAGACGGATTGGCAGCTTTTTTTCCTGTTTTCAGGAAGGGGACGAGCTGGGCTTTGGTTCGAGGGCGCGGTCGGGGCGCGAGCGAGCGGGCTCGGAGGGCCTGGCGCTGGCAGGTCATGCGTCCTGTCATATAACGTTATATCTCTTTACCCACCGCCCCGATCGCTTCTACACTCCTATCTGCTTATCACTACGCCAGCAGCAATGTGCAGTGCAAACCTGAGTCCCAGATTCGGAGGTTTGGGATTGGTGAATGTTGGACGGATGATTTGTTTACCCTTTTTTTTTCTGGCTTGGAGACAGAAGATTTGGTTTTCATTTCTTCGCCGCTTCGGAGCAAAGTTTGTGAGGGGTCTTTTTGGTTCGATGCCATCTTGTAGACGGAGCTTGGAGGTGGGAGAGGGAGGGGCGGTTTAGAGGGACTGTTTTGTGAGGTCTCGGTTACTGTTGTTGATGGTGGCGCATCGGGAAGTCGATTTTTGTTTCGGCAACAGGCTTTTCACGGAAATTTGTTGGGGATGTTTCTGAGGTCCTGTGATTATTTGGGTGGAGTTTGGGGACTGGCGGGTGTAGGTTGAATCCGGAGGGGGTATTTTGGAGATTTGTTCTGTGCTGGTGGTCCGAGGAGGTATATATAGATTCTCTTTCCGGCTCTGATTTAGTCCATATTTCCTGGAAGTGCCTTTGAGGCCTTTTGACTGTGTGTAAGCGGATTTTGGGACTGGATGGGTAGGGTTTGAATTAGAGGACTGTTTTCGAGTTTTCTTCGTGACGGATGATTCTGCCAGAATGTCGTGCCAGGAAGTCGCGTTTGTGAAGCTCTCTGACCACGTGGGTGGAGCTCGGAGGCGGAAAGATTTGAGCTTAAAGTTGGAGGGACTATGATCAATATTAATGGCCGTCGATGTTTCTGCCAGACTTGGAAATGCGTTCGAGGTTTTTGACTATCAATGAAATAGTAAATTCTTCCGAGGAGGAAGGTTGGCTCGCTTTATTGCTTCCATCCTGGCCTTGGTACCGCTTTCGTCTTGCTGCAGCTCGTGCATAACTACACATGGAGATAGCGGAGAAACTGGCGGGGCTGGCCAAGGGCGGGGACCGGAAGTAAGACAAGGGACGCACTAATTTAGAGACAACTGCTGACTTTACGGCCGCTGTTCGAGCTCTCCGTGTCTAAACCATGCCGGATGATAGCGGGGAAACGATGGTCTATATGCGGCAGTCCACGGATAGCATCTTTCGACAATAAAGCTTCAACACGAAAGCCTGCGCACAGAGAAAGACGTACGTTACCCCACGAATGGCGTCTGTCCTTTAACCTTGGAGTCCGGAGAGGGGCCCTGCAATGTCGCATGAGCCCCTTTAGCGCTGCTCGCAAGCCCAACCCGGAGCACCCATAACGCTACTAACTGTTCACCTCAAGCTGGGAAAGCCACAGCCGCCGCCTCTCATAGGCCGACGTCCCAACCTTATCTGGTCTGCACTCTGCCGAAAGGTGGTACGACATGCTTGATAGCATACTGCTAGCTGTTGCGCCGCATGACACCTTCCTCTCTTATGACCATGCAAGAGCTTGGTTGATCGCGCTCTGATCTGCTCTGCCTCAAGCCATATCCATCCTGGTCCCTGCCAATCGGCTCCGGAACGAGCGCGCTGCAGTGCCTCGGGGGAGAGCCATGCTGTGCAGCATTTAGACTCCGACCGCTCGTTGCGGCATTTGCGACTACTGTGCGTACCTGTTCATAAGGACAGCCGCCCACTATGTTTTCGGGATTCTTAGCAACTGGATTTGGTTCCTCGGTCAAAGTAGAGGAGCCGTCGCCTGTCAGAACTGTCTCTGTCCAAGATGGGCCTCTACCGTGCCTTGACCGTTAGTCTGACCCTTTCGACCTTTGCACAGGCTCAGAGTTCAGGCTCGGATAATCTGCAGTATGTCAATCAGTTGATTGGCACGGCAAATGGAGGTAAAATACTCGAACAACCTCCTCCCGGAAAATACTAAGAGAAACGCCCAGGCGACGTGTTTGGCGGTGCATCATTGCCTTACGGTAAGTCACTCCTGATCTAGAATCGTGCAACCAGCTTTTGTGTTCTCATTGCTCGCAATCCCAATTCGAAATGGCATCTCCTCTGACATCCTCAAGGCATGGCAAAAGCCGTGGCGGACGTCGACAGCGGCGACAATCAGGGCGGCTTCACCAGCGAAGGCGGCAACGTCACCGGATTCTCCATCATGCACGATTCTGGAACTGGAGGCTCACCATCGCTTGGACTCTTCCCTCTCTTCCCGTACGCGAGCTGCCCAGGCGATGAAATAGACCGCTGCGTCTTCCCCAAAAAAGCGCGCAAGCTTCCCTACCAAAACGAGTCGGTCGTGGCCACTCCCGGGTACTTCAAGCTCACGCTCGCGAGCGGTGTCACCGTGGATATGACGACCTCTCAGCACGCGGGCCTGTTCCGTTTCCAATTCGGGTCCACTGATGCGTCCAGTCCCCTCATCCTCTTGGATTTGACGGATCTTTCTGATTCCCGGCAAGACAATGCCAGTATCTCCGTTGATCCAGACACTGGGCGAATGACGGGCGCCTCGAGGTTCCTACCCAGTTTTGGCAGCGGCAATTATGTCGCCTACTTCTGCGCCGACTTCCAAGGATCCAACGTCAGGGACAACGGCATCTTCGTCAACAGCCGGGCAAACACCAGCGTCAAGGACCTGATGATCTCCCGCGGCATCAACGGCTACCCCCTTCCCGGCGGCGCCTTCGTCCGGTTCGATGCTCCAGCCTCGAACGCCATCCTAGCCAGAGTCGGCGTCAGTCTCATCAGCAGCGACCAAGCCTGCACAAACGCAGAATCCGAGATCCCGTCCTTTGACTTCAACGCCACGCAGTCAACCGCCGTCGACACCTGGACCCGGAAATTGAGCCCCATCGTAGCGTCCACCAACAGCGTGTCGCGCGATCTCCTCGTCAACTTTTACAGTGGAATCTACCGCACCATGATCAACCCGCAGAACTACACCGGAGAGAATCCGCTGTGGCAGAGCAGCGAGCCTTACTGGGACTCGTTCTATTGCATTTGGGATCTGTTCAGATCGCAGATGCCTTTCTTGACGATTTTGGATCCGACTACCGTGGAAGAGCAGATAAGGTCTTTGATCGATACGTACCGCCATCTTGGCTGGCTGCCGGACTGCAGGTATGTTTTCTCGTTCCCGAAGATGCTGAGCATCAGACGCTGAGGTCCAAGCAGAATGAGCCTTTGCAAAGGATACACACAAGGTAAACCCGTCTGGAAAGCCAACTCGAGGCGCAAAGTAGTGACATGTGACAGGTGGCTCGAACGCCGATAATGTCATCGTCGACGCGTACGTGAAGAATCTGACAGGAATCAACTGGGACGACGCATATGCCGCCTTAATTCAAGACGCAGAAGTAGAGCCCTACGACTGGTCCAACGAAGGCCGCGGCGGCCTCGACAGCTGGAAGACCATCGGCTACATCCCCGTCCAGGACTTTGACCACAAAGGCTTCGGCACCTTCACCAGGAGCCTCTCGCGCTCGCTCGAACACGCCTACAACGACTTCGTCATCCACTTCATCGCCGTCTTGCTGGGAGGAAAGGGCGGGGACGCGGAAAAATACCTCGAGCGCAGCGGGAACTGGCAGAACTTGTTCAAGGCGAACCAGACGAGCTACTACAACGGCGCCGACACCGGTTTCGTCGGCTTCTTCCAGCCCAAATACCTAAACGGCACGTGGGGATTCCAGGACCCGCTGGAGTGCAGCAACATCGACCCGAACCCCAACAGCGTGTGCTCGCTGCAGAACACGGCAGGCGAGACGTTCGAATCCAGCATCTGGGAGTACCAATTCTTCGTCCCGCACGACATGGCCACGCTGATCACGCTCCTCGGCGGGCCCATCACCTTCGTCAACCGCCTCAACTACCTCCACGACAGAGACATCACCTACATCGGCAACGAGCCCGCCTTCCTCACCGTCTACCAGTACCACTACGCCGGCCGGCCCGCCCTGTCCGCCAAGCGCGCGCACTTCTACATCCCGGCCTACTTCGGCACCACGGCCGACGGGCTGCCCGGCAACGACGACAGCGGGACCATGGGCGCCTTCGTCGCCTTCTCCATGATGGGCCTGTTTCCGAACCCGGGGCAGGACGTCTACTTCATCATCCCGCCCTTCTTCGAGTCGGTCAACATCACGTCGCCCGTGACCGGGAACACGGCCACGATCCGCAACGTCAATTTCGATCCAGAGTACAACGACGTTTACATCCAGAGCGCGACGCTCGACGGCGTGCCGTATTACAAGAACTGGATCGACCATAGCTTCTTCCTCGAGGGCAAGGAGTTGGTGCTTACGCTGGGTGCGAATGAGAGCGCGTGGGGGACCAGGGTGGAGGATCTGCCGCCGAGTCTGGGCGAGTATGTTGGCTTTAACGGGACGAATGCGACGCAGAGTGGCTCGATGAGTCGGAAACGAGAGAGTCCGATGGAGATGGACTACTGGCCGAGCCAGGAGGCTGTGTGATTAGTTCCATTTATCAATTGGGCATCTGGTCCACGATTCAATTGGCGAGTCTGAGACCGAAGCCAGCGAATTTGAGGAATCATCTTCTCCCGCTTTATTCTGCATCTTGGCACTACTTTTTTTTTTTTTTTTTTTTAACAACACAGCCTCATTCGTGTCTCCACGCCTCGCCTCTCTCAACTCGCTGCTTCTTCCCACCGTCCCTCTTCCCCATCTTCTCCGTCTTGACCAAAGGAAACAGTTTCTGCTGCACGCTCGCCGTCGCGTTACCAACGGGCGCATCATAATCGACAGTGAAGACGCTAACGGTGCTCATGCAGCCACTGTCAGCGACGTCGGTCTCGCCCGGCAGGCTGCAGTCGCCGTTGATGCAGGCGTTGACGCCGGCGCCGACGTAGTCGCCGTAGGTGAAGAGTTTGGTCGTTTCGTTGTAGACGGCGCTGTCGGTGTCGGCGCCGCCGGTCAGGCGGGTCTGGATGAACGGCGGAGAGAGGCAGGAGGAGTCGGTGAAGGAGGATATGGTGGGCAGGTTGACGCTGCAAAGAGGCGAAGGGGAATACAGGTAAGCAGGCTGTCTTTTGCTCGGGGGGGACGGACAGAGTAGGAGTTGCCGTGTCACACTCACTTGATCCCGTAACCCAGCGGAAGAAGCCTCTGTCCCTTGGCCGTGCTCCTCACCAACTGCTCGACGAAGCTGACGGTGAGCTGTGCGTTGATGGTAGCAGGGTCAGGCAGCCCAGCCGCCGTCGTCTCGTTGATCTCCTTGTACCCCCTTTGCCCGCCCTCGCTGCCAGCCGAGAACGCAATGGCGGGTATGCCGCGTCCGACGGCCGCATACGTCGCCCCCATGGTCCCGCTGAGCGTGTACAAGAACGATCCCAGGTTCTGGCCGACATTGGGACCGGAGACGAGGAGGTCGGGCGCAGTCACGTTGGGCCAGACGCGCGGGAGTACGTAGTCGAGGTTGACGAAGGTGCAGGCGGCGGGCGTGCCGTTGTAGTACCAGACGTGGTTGTCGAAGGGCTCGTGGCCGAGGGACGGCGCGCCGGCGAGGACGGAGTCGAACTCGCCGTTGGTGGTGAGGTTGGCTTCGGTCGAGAAGCTGGACTTGTTGGTGCGGAGCGAAGATGTCAATGTTCTTGCTCTGTTGTGTCTGATGCGGGTGTGGGCTGGGTGCGTCATGGGATACGTACTCTGCCGCCTTGACCGGAGTTG
The DNA here is from genome assembly GCA_010015785.1 of Saccharata proteae CBS 121410. NCBI lineage: Eukaryota > Fungi > Ascomycota > Dothideomycetes > Botryosphaeriales > Saccharataceae > Saccharata > Saccharata proteae. The sequence continues at coordinate 1,170,438 of ML978711.1, read as the reverse complement.
TCGACTACGGGCGCTACCATCAGGACTTGATGGCCCGCCTGTTTCAGCAGGCGGTATGTCTCCCTGATGTTGGCGCTCGCCCAGCCATCGTCGTTGTTCAGGAGGATATGGAGGGCCTCTGAAGCATGCGCGAGAGAAAGTGCCGTTACAGCGAAAGAGACGAGGGAGATACGCATCGTGAGGGACCAACTGGAAAAGATGAAGCGCAAGAAATACTGGAGGAATAGATGAACACTGGACGACGGACAAGGACAAGGAGATTGCGCGGATATTTCAGCTCAGCTCAAGTTCTTCGCCTCTGTCGCTATCTTGCCTACCGTTTTATCTCGCATGGCGCCCGTGGATCTTCAACGCAGAAATCCGCAAGAATCCAATGCGGTCTGCAGGCCTCTCTTCCCTATCTGCTATCTGCAGGTACAGTACGAGGCCTCCCGCGGACCTACCATTGCGGGATGGGGCGGTGGGGGATGGCTTTTGATCAGCGCAGGCATATTGGCCATGTCGCTGCGCTGAGCGCCGCAAGCCGACGGGACCTGGCATAACAACTAACAACGTTACCATGTCGTCAAGGGAGACTCGGATGGACCTCGTCCAGCGCGACATGGAAACATCTTCGAACGTCTGAATGCATCTCTGGTTCGCACCAGCTCGAGCTTCCCAATTACACCTGCGCGAAAGCCTTGACCGACGCCATCGTGGTGTTTTTCTCGGTGGGAGAGAAGACCCACGGCTCGCGGCTCACGATGGCGAGTACCTTAACGTTAGCGTAACTACAGTAACTTAACGTTAGTCAGTTCAGGCCGAAATGACCACGCCGGGAGAAGAACAGCGGCGGTCCGAGATAAAAGAAAAAAAAAAGGAACAGGAGAGCGTCGCCGCCTTTGACGGAGAAGACCAAAAACGTCGCCAGCCGCCCCGTCTCCCGATCGAAAAGCAAGGTGCATCGTCTCGCCAACACCTTGCTGCGTGGAGATCCGTCCTCCTCCCAAGTTACGCTGCCTTCCCATCGTGCCTTGCAGCAGGCGCCACGGACGAGCCCTCCGCATCCACCACCGCAATTTCAATTCCTAACGTGCCAGCCCCCAAATCCCAATTCCTCTCGTGGCCTCGGGCTCTCCCCGTGCTAGCTTACCACCAGAGAACCTCGGTCCGCGAGTCCAGCACGCGAGATGGACGGATGGGACGTCAAAGCGGCCGGCTAGCATGCGTGACAGATGTTGCTCGGCGGCGCGCATCGGCTCGCGTGCATTAGCTTTTGAGTTAAGGTGGTCGGTCGTGATGGTGGCCCGGGTCAGAGTGCGTGTGATGATGCGACCGACGGTGTGTGTGAGTGAGAGAGAGAGAGAGAGCTATTTCGGGCGGAATTGATCTCGTGTCGTGTTTCCTGGGGAATCTGAGGAAGAGCTACGTGAAGCCGTTGTTTCGGGGCGTTGGCTAGCGGGGAAGCCGGGTCCCGGACTTTATTTTGGGCATCGGAACAACATGCGGTGCCGTTTTGCTGTTGGCAGCACTTGTGTATGTAGAGGAAGGATCATTCGAATGGGCCATGGTCGCGCGAGGCAGCGGTGGTTGTTGAGCAAGCTTGATTTCTTTATGCCGTTTCAACAGAACTCGAGTTAAGCTATTTAGGGAAGTGAAAAAGGGGGTGCATGTCCGCAGTGGAACAGTGAGACCAAAGTCGAAGTACAATTCCTCCTCGAAAGCTGCCAAACCATTCTCAACGTGAGTTTTTCAAACAAAGTAGGGGGTATCTCCAAGCCGTCCCGGACGTGTTCCGTAGCTATAAGCTAAACTGAAGGCGTCGTTGTAGGTTGAGGATGTCCAACGAAGCGGTGTGCGTGTGCGGAGTGCAAGAAAAATTGGGGGGAATAGGCTAGCTATTAATAAGGGTAATCACAAGAATGTGATGGTGGTAGTCGCGAGTAACAGACGTCAAGCATCAATCTTGGAGAAAGTAGGGGTATAGTATGGGCATGAAAGGTTGGCGCTGGGTAGAAGTTGCAAAGTAAAGCGTGAAGTCGTGTCAATCAAACCCCTCCTCGTCCCCCCGAAAGACTCCAATTGGATGTATAAAGGCTGAAACTCCGTTCCGGCGAGAATGAAGAGTTGCCGGAAGAAGGTGGGTTGCTACTGCGGAGGAGCAGTGTGCAAAGAAGCAGCTGTTTTGTTTGCGCTAAAGATCATTTGACTGAGGGAGAAGCGTCTGATCTAGGCAGTTCACAGGACCATGTAGCCAACGCCGGCGATGAGGACGGCGAGAGCAGCGTCCATCTTGAGAGGGACAGCGGCGCCTTGGGAGGGCTTGGCAGAGCCGGATGCGACGGCGCTGGCAAGGCTGGTCATGGCGTTCTTGCCGGCGGGGGTCGGGGTCATGATGGCGGTGCCGTTCATGGAGTAGGGGACCTGGAAGCCGCTGGAGGGAGTAGCCATAGCGACGGGGGTCTCGGTTGAGACGAAGACCGAGGTGACGTTCATCGTCTCGAGCACCGGAGTGCTGTGGAAGTGCGTCTCAGTCACCACCTGGACGACGGTGCGGGTGCTGGTGATGGTGCTGCTCTGCGCCCAGGCGAAGGACAGGCAGAACAGGAGCACCGAGGCGACCAATGAGGTGAAGTTGCGCATTTTGATGGTTTGTGGAATGTGGTGTCGTTGCGACGGAATGCGGTTGATATGCGACGACGGAGCGACGGCGTGGGAATGCGCTTGGTGTTTGATTGCGGATCAGGCGAAAGCTTGGGTGCGGAGTGTGGTGATGCTTTGGTGATGCGCAAAAGACGTTCTCGCGTGCTAGTCCAGTGTGCGATTTGCCGGGTGGTTGTAGGGTTGTAGTGGTGGTGTTGTTGATGTTGTTGTTGCGGCGACGGTACAGATAGCAAGCAATGGGTGCTAGAGAGCGTTGGTGCTGAGAGAGCGTGTGCTTGAAGCGCGGACTTGGTGTTTGGAAAACGAGTGACTGGAAGGCGACTTGGACCTAACGGCTATACAGAGCAGAGCAGAGCGAAGAGCAAGAAGAGTCGGGTGGTGCTGGGGTCTGGCAATTAATACAGCTGGCAGCAGATTGCCGTGAGATTGCCTCGCAGCGCCGCGGCTGCCAAGCTCTCTCACCCCCGGCCATCTGGGGCCTCGGTTGGCTTAGCGCCCGCCGCTGTCCCTGCGCCGAAATTACGACTCTCACCTTCGCACGCGCCCCCATCCAGTCGAGAAACGTCTACACCACGCCCGTCAATATCCCACCATCTCCCCAACGACCCCCTTCGACTGCCGCCAGTCCGTCAGAGGCCCGATGCCACTCAAGCCCCCCCCGGCCCGAGCAAGAGCAAGAGCAAGAGCAAGAGCCATCACCACCAATCCGGCCCCGTCTCGACACTTTCCCATCGTACCGTGTACGCCTGCCATGGCGAAACTCCAGCAGCAACAGCTTCTGCACCACGCACCACGCACCACGCACCACGCACCAAGCACTTCCTCTGCGCTCCTTGCGCTCCACTCCCCACCTTGGTACCGTGACAGCCTGACAGATGCAGTGTTGGCGCCCCTGATTACCGTCGTCGCCCCATACGGCTGCCGTCCTCCTGTCGTGCTCTTCTCGACCGCCTCTTCGCCCCACGAGCTGTAACACACACGGATTATAGGCGGCGGTGGGTGCGTCTTTGCGGCACAGAAGCAATGCATCCATTGCGCACTGACGGGCCGACAGACACTGCGTCCGCTCTGATATGCCCATGCGCTGCAGTTTCTGCCGTCGTGCTCCCCACCACGCGGTGGGAACGCGATAGCGGCGACGACCGTGCCGCCGGGCGAGGGCGCCAGCTCCTGACTATTTCCCCGAGCCGTCTCCGCATCGTGACTTTTTCTTTACGTGTTGTCTGCTGTCCTGCCGCCGGCGCCAGCCAGGCCGTGTCGCTGTCTCAAGCCACTCGTTCCACCGACGTCCAGTCTGGGTGAGAAATAGGGTTTCGCGGAGAGCTCCACTCGGTCACGGACTCCCGTCAACTTATTTGAGTTGTCCCTGGAAGAGCATTTCTTCGCCGTCTCGCATCGGCATGCCGATGTCTTGTTTCAGGTAAACGCGCTGTCTCATCGCGACTTCCCCATTGTTCTTCAAAACACCAAGTCTTGAATCTGCGACCGTTGGTGGAGTCTCGCACTTTTCCTTGCTTCGATGCGCATCACCGTTGATCTTCGCGAAGTCGCTGGCCTGATGTCTCTTCAATCGTTCCGGATGATGCCAGATCTGATGCGCAGACGGGAGGGTAGAGCTGGGATGTAGCAGCAGTTCCTGTCCTCTGCTTTTTCGAGGGAATTTTCCATGAAATGACCAGTCCAGCAGGGGTGCGCCGGTATTCTCAGGCACCAGACCTTTCAACATCTGGCCGGCGTGGCATGGCAGACTGGCGCCGGACAATTGACGGCTACTACGAACCCGATGTGGTAAGTAGGGTGCCGATTCTGGGGCCTTCGAGGATTCCGATTCTGCCGTGCGGAAAGGCCACCCATCTGCCTACCTTACCCAGCAATTTCGGCAACCCTAACATCTGGATAACGCAGTCGGACTACGATCGCTGTGATCGCTAGAATCGATGTTTCCTTCGCTAAGGACCGGACTCTAGCCAATGGAAGTTTTTTGATATCCATGCAGAAAATGGCTGGAAGAGACAGAAAGAGACTCCGGTATACGTGATAGACATGCTCCAAAACGCAGATGTCGGACTTTGACAAGTGAGCATTGCACAGAGACCACGTGCTCTTAACCTCGAAGTGATTATGCCGCAACGGAGGATTGAAGCCATGTCCGTACCCGTTGTCCGTTGTCCGTCGTCCGTTGATGCAATTACGGTTGTCGAATCCAAGACCACCTGCCGTGACATCATCCGACCACGAGGTTGAGATTTTCTGGCTTGTCTGGGTTCCCCAGTCTCAGGTTCATTTGAACCGGGCTGAACGGCCGTGAGTGCGTTGATAGGGATGCAAGGCGGCCCGCGGAACCATGGTTATCCCTGACTCCAAGAGATTGAAACCATTCCTACCTCAACGTCTTCCGAACTGATACCCGTGTGTGTCTCTGTCAGCTGATGCACCGTCGTATCTCGACTCATGTGGTTGACGGCGTTGGGTAATGCGGAGGTTATTAGAGAATGAATCAGTAGTTCCAATGTGACCATGATGGTATCCGGGTACTCGACTGGTGCGAATGTATGCGGTGAGTAGCTGCAATAAGCGCATATTCCAGCAGTGCCAGCGGGCTGTACTGGCAGTCGTGGCAGTCTCATTCGACCATCGTGAACATGGTGCATCAGTGCCGACGATGACGTCCGATTGACCATGTGCTTACAGTTGCGTGGCTGGTCTTGCTCGACGGGATGAAAAAAGGAAAAACTGCAGGCAAGGCCAGCTTGATGTGATGGGGGCCTGTAGATCTGGCACGAAGCAGTGAAGGCCTGATGGAGGTTCGTTGAATGGTTCTTGCCTCGCATGCGGCACGAAGACTGTCCTGCTATGGTCGAAGCATCGGCTTTCAATTGGCGTCCCTGATATGTATTGAAGGCAAAGAGTCGAGGGTTCGAGGGTATCACTGTTAGAGTGCTGCAGAGGTGACGATGATACAATCAACCCCGCGAATAACAAAGACGTATTACTCAGCCCGTAGTAGCACACTGGCAGTACGGACTAAATAACGTTAGCAGTTGGCTCCGTACCGGCAGCTTCAAGGATAGCCCGGTGGCTTGCCCCGCCACAAGTTGACCGTTGAAGAGGCACAGTGCTCGCGATAAGATGAATATATTTCAACCGTCGCCGTCCAAACGTGTTTGTTGCTGAAGCAGAGCAAGATAGTTCGTCGTCGAGGTTGAGTCCGAGGAGTCGCGTCGCTTCGACGTTCTAGAGCGCTTCCAAAGTTCTCGAACACCGACTGCGCCCGCCCTTGCCCGTGACGATCCCGTCACATCGTCGACTTCCCATCCGTTGGCCCTGTCTCTCCACCGACCGCGTCACCTCCCCGCAACCCGCCCGCATCGCTCCCTTCAATCCGTGGCCCCGCGCAAGCCATGTACACCACAGAGACCAACCTACCTGGTCTTCCGATCATGCGCAAAGTTGGCCCAAAGCCTTCATAGCTACCACCCCCAACCGATTCGGACATCCGCTCCAACCAAGCCGCCATGCTGTCCGGCATCCCTTTCAAGGGCAGCTTCCGCCCGAAGAGCATCGTTTCCTCCCCCGACTCCCGCCCCTCGAGTGCTCGTAGCTCTGAGACCCTCGCTTTCGACCCCGATAACGTCGCCCCGGAACCAGAAGAAGAGGAGGTGAAGAGCCTCAACGCCTGCCTGGAGATACTCTATGCCATCTTTCCAGATGTGCAGCCCGAGGTGTTTCGAGAGATGCTCAGCAGCTTCTCCGAGGAGAGCAGGCTACAAGTCGTCACCGAGGCAATGTTGAAACATACGGACAAGTGGGTGCGCGGTAGATACAAGACATCGGTGTCGAGGCACGCTCAAGGGCAGCAGCATCGCGAAGGTTCTGCTGCCTCGACACAATGTCTTTCAGCAGAAGAGAAGTTCAGGAACGAGAAATACAAAGCTGCCGTCAAAGCCGCCCTTTACCAAGAGTTCAAAGGTCTCAACCATTCCACCATCAGGGCGGTTCTTGCCGAGCACAATTACTCCTATACCCAAGCCCGACCCACTGTGCTAGCATTGGTCACCAAGTCGTGGAGATTCTCGGTTACAAACTTCTTTATGAGACGCAAGGTGCCATCTGCAGCCGACCATCCACTCATTGTCTGGCAAAAGTCCGATCCGAAGACAGGCAGTCTCTGTTCGCCGAGACTGATACCGACAGCGAGTCCCGAGCTCAACAAGGAGCTCTACGATACTCTGATTGCTCCTGTACTCGCTGCGCAGAAAGACGAACAAATTCTCCGTGATCGCGAGTACGCGAACGAACTCAACGACGCCGAGGCCGAGGAAATGGGTCAAATGTACGACTGCGAGTGCTGCTTTACGCCCAGTACCTTTGAGCATCTGTCCGCATGTGACAACGGCGGACATTACATCTGCTTTCGGTGCATACGGCATTCCATCTCGGAGGCGCTGTATGGACAGGGCTGGGCCCGTAGTATCGACAGCGAAAAGCTTACCCTCATGTGCATCGCGCCTGTGGGCGATAGTACCAGCAGTAACTGTACCGGTTGCCTGCCTGTGCATTCGGTTCAGCGTGCCCTGATGGAAGAAGCAGACGGCCCAACTACATGGCGGCGACTGGAGGAGCGTGCAGCTTCTGAAGCGCTCCTCAAGAGCCAATTGCCCCTAGTTCACTGCCCATTCTGCGCGTATGCCGAAGTTGACGATACAGCATTGACAAGCGCTCAGTCCTGGAAGCTAAAAAACAAAGGCACTCTCCTTCTTGCATTAGTTTCAATTCTTCACATTCTCCATCTCCCAGCTCTCAGACTCATGGTCCAACTCGTTGGCATAGCCACTTTCATCTCCCTCACCATAAATTACCTCCTCCCGACGACAAGACGCATCCCCGTCTTCGCGCCTCTCTGCGCCGCCCGCACCCGTCTATCCCGCCGCCGCCGCGGTCTCAAATTCACCTGCGCCTCGCCCCTCTGCTCCCGCTCCTCCTGCCTCTCCTGCAGCAAAGAATGGCGCGACATCCACATCTGCCACGAGTCAGCCATCACCTCGCTCCGCACCGCCGTCGAGGACGCCGTCTCCTCGGCCGTCAAGCGCACCTGCCCCCAGTGCAACCTCTCCTTCGTCAAATCCGCCGGCTGCAACAAGCTCACCTGCGTCTGCGGCTACACCATGTGCTACGTGTGCCGCGCGCGCATCGGCACAGAGGCCTACGCCCATTTCTGCCAGCACTTCCGCGAGCGCGGCGGTCAGTGCCAGGAGTGCGACAAGTGCGATCTGTACAAAGTCGAGGACGAGGAGATGGCGGTGCGCAAGGCGGCGGAAAAGGCGGAGCGCGAGTGGCGCGACAAGGAGGAAAATGAGGGTCTGGGCGGCGACGTCGGTTCGCACGTCACTGGAGGTGTTTTGGTGGGAGGAGAGTCGGGAGGAGGCGTTCTGCGGGCGCTCGGGGTTGACGTGTGGGATCGGAAGACGTGGGATCGGTGGCTGGATCGTGCCTTGGACTTTTTCATCGCTTGAGCATGGGAGTCTGTTCTGAAGAGTTTTTTCGCAACGCCACGCTGGTGCTTTGAGGTGTTTGGGGTTGGATTTATCTGCATAGGTGGGAAAAGGCATGGATGGACATGGCGCTTAATGAGGATATTGATATCATGGCGGTTTTTGCGCAGCTCGTGCGGGAAGACTAAAGTAGCATAATAGGCGCAACAACCGGTAGCTTTGGTTGCTTTTGTGGGTGTAACTTAATGTATCATTTCCAGCACTGGCACCTTGTGGCGTTCATGCGAGGTAGGTCCTGATGCACGTATAGTGAATCAAGTACCATCAACACATCCCCTCCACTGTCCCGCCTACACACCAACATCTCAACTCTCCCTCCCTGCCGCCCGCCGCACCACCTACCTCCCCGCCAACGGCCGCCGACAAAGACACATAGGAAAAACCACTTCTCCTCGTCGGAGCGGGCCGGGGCCACCGCCTCATCCAAGAAGACCGACGAAGCGCTGGTGGATCACGCCACGAACCCATTCTCATTCTCACCCTGCCACAGCACGTCCACGAAGGCTCCGCCAGAGTCAGATATCGGTCGTTGAGGTACTTTGATACATGCTCCAAACGCGTGTTGGAAGGCAGGCAGGTTTCTGAGATGGAGATCCTGCTGCATTGAGCGTTGATGTTCGGCTCTTTCGTGATCGAGCGAGTTACGCACGACGTGTTTGGTGGGTAAGTGCTACATCCGTCAATGGTACGGGCCTGATGTTGCAGCTCGTGGCGGACGTTTTATAGTCTAGTTGTATTATTTGATTCTTCTCGTTAAGGCGGTTCTGATGCTATGGTTAACGTTAAAGGTCTTTCTGGGTACTTGACTTGTGGCGGGGTAATAAACGTGGAGAAGAAATACTTGAACTTTTATTCTCTTAGTAATCACGCTTTGGGTATACGACTTAGCAAGGCGACTTATACGCCATTACAGCCGCCTTACCGAGACAGATAGAATGGTATAAATGGCTTTATCATAGCTCGACTGCGAGATGCTGTATTGGTTACGTAGCCCGGGTGGATTCAGTACTTTCTTTCCGTTCGCCGGTAGTCATGGTGGGCGGTCGATATCGCGTATACGAAGCTTTACGACAACGAGTGCTCCTATGAGAATAAGACCCTCCTCTCATCAGTGGGGATTCAGGGGTACGGTGTGTCCGCGTTGATCGCCTCTTTGCGCCTCGTCGCATCTCCGTCGTTTCGCTCTGCGCAGTCGCCGCCGTTTTCATCCTCTTCTTCCCAATAACCACCCTCACTCGACCCCGACCCCCTCAAACCGTGTCGAATTCTTCGGTTCCGATGACGGGTAGGGATGCTGTCTCGTCGTCGAGGTGAGAGTACTTATATGGTCATATATCCTCGGACACAACATCATGCTCCATTTCGATTCTCGAGGATTGTTCAACCGCTAAGTTGTATATGGCTTGTCGTACGTGTGAAGAGGCTATTTATCAGGCTACCCTGGCCCTTGAGGTAGAAAGGCTGACTCTGGGATTTGGAAGGAGCCATACGGTTCTCTTGTTCGGGACATGTGCTTAGGGAAGTCATGAAGGGGCAATGATGGTGACGAGACTTTTATGAGGCTGCAACGAAAAGAATTCCTTTACCTTAGCTGCAGCTGAGACGCTGACAAGGTTCATAGGCGGTGTTGGTCATGAAACCTGCACGACTAACATGGAAGGAAACGGGAAAGGCCCCATGTCGTCTCTTTGGGATTTCTACGCTGACGACGTTGTAGGCAGGACCCAACCAAGGTTTGGACAGTTGGTCGTGGCCTAACTGCGCTGTCGAAGCGAGCCAAAGTACATCTCCAGCCTTTTTGGCATCGAGTCGTGAAAAGACTTCTTAGGACGTCGATGTAAGTCTGAACCAGTCTTGATAAGGCAGAAGCAAGCCTGTACTCATTTCTCTGGAAAATGGAGGTCAGCCAGGGTAGCAATCAGCGAGAAGGTCGAAGCAAGTTCCGCCACGACTGTTTTCATCAAGCCTTGAACTCGCTAATTTTTGACGCTCATCATCATGGTGGGATGAGCGAAGAAGTCAACGTTACATCCGACCGTCGATGACAACGCCAGAAAATTCGCCGGCCAAGTTTCGACAAGGAAATTCTCGAGCATGGCGGGAGATTAGTGACGATGGTGGTGGTGGTGGTCGAAATAAAGGTTCAGATTGCTCGAGCTGGAGATTTGTACTAGAGCTTGAGCAAGACAAGGCATGCTCGTCTCAATCGCCGCAACGAGGACAGTCCTCGGCTCTGGCACGCCAATCCTTCCCGTTGATGGATGCTCCCGTGGCTAATTTCAGTGGGAAGGGTGCTGGAGGTCTCGTGCGAGGTCGGGAGCAGCTTTTGGGTCTGGACCTGCTTGGGCTTTGCCGGATGCTGGTGCCGTTCGACAGCAGCTGCTCCGGCGTCGAGTGTTGAGAGAAATTCTAGGATGACGATGGTCAAGGTGATGGCGAGGACGTGCATGCCAGGTGTTGAAGACGTCTCGCACAGCCACAATGCAGTGGCTGAGTGCGGTGCGGTGCGGTGCAATGTGGCTGTGCTATGAGAGAAGGCGGACGACCTGGCAAGCGGACGTCATGACAAATTGATGGCATGCTGGAGCTTGAGATGGAGCTGGAGGCTAGACAGCTGGAGTTGGACTTGGATGCCCTTCTGCTCTTCTGCCCTTCTGCCCTTCTGCCACTCTGCCTCCTCTTAACGTTAACTTAGATTACATCAGCCAGGCCGACACCGCTTCATCCCCCCGATCCAGCCCCGACCAAGCCCGGCCCGCCGCGCAAGCTTTGATGCAAAGATGGCGATGGCTCGAGGGGAGTTCAGAAAGCCGCGGAGAGCTGGATTCGGCGAGACCAGTGCTGTCGTGGCCGTCGTCTATCTGCAACTTGCGGTGATGCTATATGGTAACGTGAACTCAGTTAACGTTAATGTTGACTTGCTCGGACCCAACCAGAAGACAGAGGGACACAACAGCACCGAGGAGGAACAACAACAACAACAACAACAGCTCTGGCATCACCAAAAAGTACTCTGATGCTGCTGGGCCTGGCGGTCGTATTGCGGGTGGCGGCCAGGTCTGCCAATGACGATCAGATCACCGTGCTGTTTGCCTCTGTCGACGCCTCTCCGACCTCACCTCGACTCTTCACAGCCTGCCATCCACTCTCTCCATCGCCTTCAACCTTAGCCTCGCACACAATCAGATGTCGTAGCTACAAGGATTGGCTGCTGCTGGTCGGCCAGATTGCAACGCCGATGATCGCACTCGCCGACTGTTGGTTGAGACTCCGTCACGACTCGCGGCGACCTGATCTTCGTCTCAGACACAGCAGAGGAGCCGACACGGGCCCCAGACAACACACTTCAGTTGTGCGGACATTCGGTCCAGCTGCCACCCTTCCAGCAAAGGGGGCTGTCCCTTTGATCCATTCAATGTTCTGGCCGCCGTCAGCTCTGCCCGGACTCCGTCTCGTCTGGTCATCATTCGCTGCAAGCAAGATGTTCTATTACCGTGCCTGTCATCTCTATCGTTCCACCACCTCCCTGAGCTCGTCCTCGGGCATGGAAGCTCTTGCACTGTCCGTGGGCTGAGAGCTGCACCAGAGGCTTGACCGTCGGAACAAGCTTTCTCGGCGATTGGAGTCGCAGTGCGTTGCTCGCCTCCAAGTGGACTGGACGGGTTGCCTCCACGAAGCCACGCCGAGTGGCGCCGTTGCGTGTTTTTCCCGCATGCGGTCCTTTGAGTCCTGCTATACTGCTTGTCAGGTTCGCCGGCTAAGTTAGTGGTTCCCCGGTCTTCGCAGGGCATCGCAGCCTTCCAGCCTCCTGTGTCTCCACCTCCCACAGCCCGGTGGAGCAAGACCCCATCACCCCATGCAACAAGCTGCCAGGCACGTTCGCCAACTCCAGCTGGCCGCAGCTTACGCGCACATACTGACGATCTCATGTCAATGTTAGCACACACCAACAGCCTTGACGTGATGCCGGAACCAGAGCTGGCGCGGCCGCAGAGCAGAGAGAGGAAGGACTGATGCCTCTGCTGAACCTATTTAACATATTCTTGTCTGCTGCCCATTTTCTTCTCCTTACTACTCTATCAACATCAATATCCATTCAAGCCTCTTTCGGACCGGATTCCAAAGAGTAGCAAACCACCACTTTCATCTTACATACCCATCTCTACCTCTTTCCAACCAACCCGATATCAAACGCCATAATGAAGTACGCTTTCGCCCTCGCCATCCTGGCCACCTCTGCTGCCGCCATGCCTGGCTTCGCTCCTGTCGCTCCTGAGGGTCCCTTCGCGCCTGGCTCCATCAGCACGCCTCCCGCCGGTGTCCCTACTCCTCCCTCTGGCACCCCTCCGGTCCCCACTCCTCCCTCTGGCTTCGCTGCAGGTGCCGCTGGCGCCGCCGCCGACGCCGCCAGCAAAGCCGCTCAGTTCGCACCCCCTTTCCCCGGCAGCCAGGTCCCCAGCGGCGTCGTCCCTGGCCCCGGCCAGCCCGCCGGCACAGGCAATCTGCCCCCTCCCCCCGTCGGCACCCCAGGCCCTCAGCACTTCACGCCCCGCGGCGCCGTGCCCACTCTTCCCTCTGCTCCCTCTGCACCCTCTCTCCCCTCGCCCCCAACCGTTCCTACGCCCCCGACCGTCCCTCAGGCCGCTGAGTTCGTGCCCCACGTTCCCAAGGGCGTCCAGCAGCTGCCCCCTCCTCCTCCGGTCGGCGGCCAGACTCCCCCCGCCGGCGTGCCATTCGGGACTGGAAAGCTGCCGATGCCTACTCCCCCTGCGGTTCCTCAGTTCACCCCCGGCGGCAGCATCGCGCCCCACGTCCCCAAGGGCGTCCAGCAGCTGCCCCCTCCTCCTCCTCCGGTCGGCGGCCAGACACCCCCTGCCGGCGTACCATTCGGGACTGGAAAGCTGCCGATGCCTACTCCTCCTGCCGCTGTCCCGACGCCGCCGTCTGCTGAGGAGTGGCACGCGAAGTTTGTTGTGATGAGCCGGTTCGCTACGTCTACGCTGGCTTAGAGGGGGTAATTAGCTTGCTTGTTGGAGTTGCATCCGTGGATTTGCAATGGGAGGATTTACACCAAGAGATAGTCATGGATACCTATTGTACGACGAATTGGGGGTTATTGCTAGAGGGAAGATTTGGTCTGATGAGAAGTACTGTAGATTAGTGCGATGTTTGATTGATGGTGGTTCTGGAACCTTTGAAGACGTGTCTGAGGCATGCATTTATACTTGTTTACGTTGCTGCATGACGGTTTGTGTAAGTGACCGCGATGAATTCGATCCATCGTCAGGACCATTCAGCACGAAAACGACCTTTCCCCCACCGACATCTTCCTTCCCTTGAACCGTCAAACCGCCCTCTCCACTAGACCCCGACAACCACCCCTCTCCAACAAGCAGTCACCGGTCGCAACACCAGGTCCAGCATACTTACACCGTACCATCCCCCCACCCATCCAACCCCATCCACCTCTCCCCTCCCGACCACCACAACGCACTCCCCCCAAACCAAGCAGCCGCCGAGAGCGTCCGAACGCCACAAGAACCAGCCAGCAGCACCACCTCACGACCACTTTCCCCGGCACCCTCCACGAACCCTCAGCCATCCACGCGCGCGGTCTCGGCCGCGCCGATTGAGTTCAGCCGCAGCCACCCTGCACGCGTCCAGGCAGGTCTGTCAAGCAGGCCAACACGTCGGGAAAGAAAACGGAAATGAAGATCCAGATAACGTTATTTCGTCGCGCTCGCCCCGTGTCCAGACTGCACGCCTGGCCGCAGCAAGCAAGCAAGCAAGCAAGCAAGCCAGATCTGCATGATACAACCCCTGCATCTCTATCTACCCGTCTTGACGTGAACGTTGGACAGCGCCGTCGTCCAGACTCCCACGGTGGTCAAGGGAGCCTCGGTGGCGGGTCTTGGGGATGGAAGCGAATATGCCGTCGTCGATGGCCGGGAAGTCGAAGGGAACACGCGCAACAGCGAACAGAGGGCGAAGAGGGGTGGCCGGGACCAGATTGCCGCGTCCGGCGGGATAGGTACCGGCTGATGGAGCTGTGGAAGCTCGGGTGCAGGGGGTTAGACGTGTGGGTGTGTGTGGAAGTGGGACGGGGGATGCAGAGGATTTGGACTAGGAGGATCGTGTTGAGTGTCGGTAAGCGCGTGTTTAACATCTCACCAAGGAAACGATGGGCATGCTTTGAAATGGTGGACAAATCGTAGGTCATGGAAATTGGCGATTCGCTATGCAACTATCATGGATTCATAATACATGTTCTTCTTCTCCCCACATGACCACATCCACCCCGCTCACAGCGCCTCTTCCGTGAAATTAGTCGTGAGCAGATTCTTATTCCCCGGCAGAATAAACTGTTTCGTCTTGGGCAACTTCTCAATAAAACCATCACCAACATTCAAGCTATCCTTGACAATCTGGCTTGGCGTAAGACCCAACCACTGGCCCACACTAATGTCGTTGTACCTCGGCGCTTTCAGAACCTCGATATACATCAACGGCTCGGTGCCCGTATTCTCGACGTAGTGCGAGTCGGGAACGGGGATGTAGCCGACGTCGCCGGCGGAGAAGTCGAAGGTGCGAGAGGCTTGCGGGGCGTCGAAGACGGTTACCCGACCTTGGCCTTGGATGAAGTAGTTCCATTCGTCGGAGGTGGTGTGCCAGTGGAGCTCTCGCATCGCGCCGGGCTCGATGGTGAAGATGGCGGCGGCGATGTCGGAAGAGATGGGGAAGTTGGTTGAGTCGACGATTTTGACTGAACCGCCTGGAGTCGTGTAGGGTGCTTGTTGCGACAGGTGGTAGCTGTACATTTGAGTTTGGGGGATCACACCGGCAGGACCTGTGGCGTTTTGCTCGCTGATGTTGGCTGGTGCGGGTGTGCCGGGGAAGATGTAGAGTTCTCCGTCAGGCAGGTCGTCGAATTCGTGGACATCGGTGCGGAAGTTCTTGGCCAAAACCTCGGTCGGGTTGCGCTCAAACAGCTCTGACACGAGGAAAGTGTTATCTTCGCTGAACGTGCCATCATCAAAGACAAGCAGGAACTCGCAACCGGCTTCTAAAGCTTGGATTGAATGGGGAATGCCCGCGGGAAAGAACCAGAGGTCGCCAGCCTGGAGGTCATCGAGGAAGGTCTCCCCGTCCTCGGTGATGGAAGCCAATCTGACACTTCCATTCAAGATGTATGACCACTCATTCTCTTTGTGCCAATGCAACTCGCGGTACGCATACGGTTCGAGCCGCATATCGACGCCAGCCATAGCAGTGGCAATCGGCAGTTGATTCGTGTTCTGCTGACGCGCCCAACCGGAACTCTTGAGACCATGGCGGTTATGCGAAAGACCCAGAGGCCACTTCGCGTTAGGCGTATCACCGCTATCCGTACCAGGCGGAGCGAACATATCGCTGTTCAGTCGATCGTACGCTTCCGTCCCTGCATGCCAGTCAGCAGTGTCCGCCAAAACACCGAGAAGCATGGCGACTTACGAGGGCCTGGATCGGTAGGGTCCTGGGTTCCGCCACGAATGGGTTGTGGGTTCTCGACTGTGGATAGGTCCAAGTAGAGGCCCAGATCTGCGTCCTCTGACTGACCCGGTGCCAGTTCGAAATCATTGGGCGAAATCTCGGTCGACTCCTCTGACACTGGGAAAGCTGGGTTATAGCCAACAAGGGACTCTGGTCCACGAAGGGATCCAGTTGCGCCTGGAGGGCCAGGAGGGTCCACGACGCCGCTCGACCGGGCTTGGAGGGCTGGGGCAGCTGCCGCCGAGCTGAGCAGCAATGCTGTTGACAGCGATCCGACGATTCCAGAGGAGTATCTCATCTTGTTCCAAAGAAGAGTGAAGGACTAGACTGCAGCACAAAGAGCGAGACAGGTTGGCGGCCGAAGGCCAAGGACCTTAAGTACTTGTGAGAGCCGCACCGTGTTGCCCTACAGGTCCTTTCATGACGTCGCAAGCAGCTCGGATTCGATCCTAGCGCTGGGTGCTTAATCGTCGCTGGTCTGCTGGGTTGCGCCGTCTAGCCGGACTGCTCCCGGCGCATCGTGCTTTGCTGGTGATGGCTGGTCAAATGGAATTCGTAAGTCGGCAGCACTAGCGCCCGCATTTGCCGGGAAGGCGAGATGCTCGGCCTGCTCCAGATGGCGACAAGCTTTTCCTGGGCCGAAAGGACTCACGCTGGGGTAGCGGGGTCAAGCTTCCTGCCGGCGTTGTTCTTCAATCATTACAAGCTCATCCGTCTGTCGGACAATGACGAATCATCTGTTCCTCTGGACGCCCCCGTCTGCGCCTGCATCCATTCTGCCGAGTTGATGAATTGTTTGGCTGTCTTTTGCACCGGATTTTTTTTATTTTTTTTGGCGCAATGCTCGTCATGGGAAGACTTTCGGGATATCTGTACGTGCGCGCAAGCAAGCTCTAGCTTTGTAAGGACAACCAAGCAATGTCAACAAAAATAGAATCAGGCCTGCACGGATGACCCGCCAGCAGACCCGACTTACCCAGAGACCCTGCATATGATCTCGGGATCTATCAAATGCCCTGGCCAAAAAGTTTACCTTTTCCCAGTGGTAATGCATGGCAGATAGTTCAACCGATTGCTACTGCCGCACGACGGGAGAGCTTGAGGAACGTAAGCTATTGGCGTGGACTGTGGCAATTGATCGCAAAATCTCGTACTCCTCCAAGTCCCTCTTGTTCAGATGCATGGAGCTCCGCCGCTAAGACGAAAGCATCGCCGGTCGTCCACCGCCATTTCTTGCAACCTGTTTGATGCCTTGGTGGCATGAGTGTGGAGCTCACAGACTGAAGTGAGCCTGCACAAGGGACATGAAGCGGTACGTAGCGGTCGCCGTTAGCCTGTGCGTTGCTATTTTCGACTTCCCAAGTGGACCAAGGTGGGGCCTTTGGAGACTTTCAGGCTGGCCAGAGCCTCAATCGATCCAACCCATCTCTTCATCCATCACACCTTGGAGTCCTTGGGCTTGCCGATGTTGTCCACTATTCACCGGAGGCCACTGTTTGTGTCGCTTGCGCAACTCCTCGGCATCGGCGATTGCTGGAGCAAGATTGCTGCGGTAAATGCTTGTAAGCCTTCAACCAGTCACAAAAGAAGGTACCTTCTTGAGCGTGACCCACTCCAGTTTGCCGTAAACCACATAGCCTTGCGATTGCAGAGCTTCAGCCAGCTCCACTTGATGGTTATCCAAGAGATGAGGGTTGGGCACAACGACCAGCGGTACGTTGATCCTCAAAGCGTCAAGAATGGAACCAGAGCCTTACGAGGAGAATTTGTTAACAATTTCGCTAATCGCTGAACAAACAACTTACCTGCATGACTTATGACGACCCCTTCGCTGGCTTCAGTGGTGCCTTTTGCGAGCCTCATCTGGGAACCTAGTCCCTCTTTGCTGAAATCAAATCCTTCAATGTGAATGTTGCGGTTCTTCATTCCTTCTTCTCTGTGTTTTTCGAATAGCTGGCGGCCGTCCTTGCCATACTGTATCAGTAACTCGGTGAATCCGGCATCTGAGAGCGCGTCGAGGAAAGCTGGCTGGAGGCAGGCTTCAACGAGCGCGTCGAAGGCCGCTGTGGCACCAATAGTGACAAAGCAGACCTTCATCGGTTTTGAACGCTCCTCTGACATCCTATGGAAAAAAAAAAGTGCGCGCGTGGAATGGAATAGGATTTCTTTGTGGGCGTTGACGTGATGAGTGCTGGTTGTGTATCGTGGGGAAAGTACCGCGGAGGACAGTGATGTTCCCGCAGTGCCAAGACTCGGAAGTCCGCAAATCTCACGGCGCGACGCGAGATCACGACCGCAACTGTCAACCCTCAGCCATGGCATGCTCAGCCCAGCGATTGGGTTTCTTCGCCCGCAATAGCCGGCTCTTCCGAAACACCTCTCAAGTCCGGCGGGAGGTTTCAATCCCAACCTCAAGATGCTTCTCAACCTCGCCAGCCCGATTTGCCAAACGACCAGAAGGCGAGGAGGAACACCAGATGTCGGACGAAACTGCTCGCCAGTTTGAGGAATTGAAGGCTGAATTTGGAGACGACATACCGACTCCGGAAGAAGTTACTAGCGAGCTCCTGAAGAATGCGGAACCCGAGGACCTCAAAGGCTACATCGAGAAGCGAGCCCGGAAAGTCACAGAGGGTTTCTGGAACATGGGCGAGCCGAGCATGGGTGAAGATGAACCTTGGCAAGGTGACGATGTACCGTCAAAAGCGCATAGACAGCTAGAGCAGATGAGAGAGATCCGTCACTATGCTCGGTTAACAGCGTGGGAGTTGCCACTGCTTCACAGTATGTCCCATAGGAAGATTGTGACTGTGCGTAAGCCGTGCTAACTGCTACATCAGAGCTTGCGAAACCTTTCGAGCCTCCTACGAACGCAATGCCTCTTCGCTTCCGCTACACCACCTACATGGGCGAGCTGCACCCTGCATCGCGCAAAGTAGTGGTCGAGTTCTCTGTCTCGGATATGCCTGGTCTCACTCAGCTACAGAAAGACAAGCTCATCAAACTCGTCGGTGCTCGCTACAACCCAGATAGGGGTATTGTCAAGATGAGTTGCGAGAACTACGAAACACAGACGCAGAACAAGCGTTACCTTGGGGACCTCATTCAGAACCTGTTAAAGGAGGCGAAAGACGATACAGACACTTTCGCAGACGTTCCGTTCGATTTCAGACATCACAAGCCAAAGGTCTTCCATCATTTCCCACAGCAATGGATTTTGACGCCTCAGAGAAAGCGGATGCTCGAACAGAGGCGACAACAGAAGCTCCTGTCGGATCAATATCGCGCTCAAGAAGGCACTCTGGTTGACGGGCAGGCCATCGTCGAGAAGTCGTTCATTGCTATTCCGGCACGGCCGGCAGCTGCCACAGTGAGTGCGCCGACGCCGAAAACGAGACGGCCAAGCAGGACAAACCTGGGCATGAGGTAGACCGGGACATTGGAAGGCGCGTACAGGTACGTGAGCATAGAATAGGATATGCTGAAAAAAGCGGCCGCACCCCTAGAGCGGTAACTGCTTCGACTTGCGCGAATGTACAATATCAGTTTAGCGGACCCGGGGTTTCCTCTATTTTGTTTAACTGGGGATACGCTTGAGCACATTGCAAAGAGTAACGATTCTGGCGAGCAAGTCACAAATTACATCGGAATCTTTCGAATTCTTGACCAACTCTTCCAGAGCGCACAAAACATCATTGTACACGACCTTTTCAGTTGTTCGTTACTCGGATCATAAACATCAAAAGCGCAATTGATTCACTTCTCTACGACCCTTTCGTAATCTGAGCTCAATTGATAAGCTCTGTTCAGCAAAAGGCGTACTTCGGTAATGCCATAAGGCCCCAGCGTCGCCGAAGATTGTCAATCTTGTCATTTTTTCTTTCTTTCTTTCTTTTCGATCTACATGAGAGTCAACCCGAGACTTTAAACTGTTGCGTTCTTGAATGGGTGCAAGGCATAAGCATGCGAATCAGATAATTGGTCTGCCGGTACAATGATTTGATCGGCTGCAGGTCACGGTTGGCCCCTCACTCTATACAAGGGAAGCGTTGAGGTGGAACATCTAGACGTCTCCAGCCGCACGCTCGGATTATTTTTTCGAAAGACGTGCAGTACGAAATGTCATCAAAATGCCAGTCAGGAGCAAGCCAACTACTCGAGTCATACTGGAGCACAGACGGCCGTAATCGATTGAAGACGGTGGACTGAGCAGCGCCAAAGCAGCATTTCTATCCAAGGCAGGAATTGCTGAAAGGTTCCGCTTAAAAGTATGGACAAGCATTTCAGCCTCCTCCTCCTCCTCCTCCTCCTCCTCCTCCTCTGCGAAGAATATGCCACAGTTGCCACAGGTTGGATTCTAAAGCGTGGTCAAGAGGTCCTGGTATACGTAAGCATACCCCATATCATGCAATTTACACTGAGGATACTAGTCGATCGCAGGTTAAGCCAAATTTACCAGTAACATGCAACAGAGCCAGCCACCTAAAGCAATTCCGAACCTCAGATCAGAACGACATGATCTTAAAACCCCCCGCAGAAGAAAATCCCCTAGCCCGCTTGGATCATCATACAGTATAGAATAGGGTTTAAAGCTTGGCGGCTTTCCACACGGGGCTCCTTTTCTCCACGAATGCTCTAATACCCTCCTTCATGTTCTCCCCCTGCAACAATCTAGGATACCAGCTTTCCTGCCAAAGCCTCGTTGCCTCTTCGGCGCCCATCCCCTCCCAACCCATCTTGATCCCCTCCCGACTAACAATCACCGCGTCGGGCGAGTTCTCAGCAATCAATTTCGCCATCTCCACTGCAGCGTCGACGACTTGACCATCGCCCACAACCTTGTTCACCAAACCCCAATCCTTTGCCTCCTGTGCGGGTACAATGCGTCCCGTGAGTGCCATTTCCATGGCTCTCTGTTTGCCAACGGTGCGTACCAGCCGAGGCAGAGCACCGGCAAGAGCAACAACACCGCGTTTGACTTCAGGAAGAGCGAAAGTGGCGCTTGAAGAGGCCAGCACAATGTCGCAATTGATGATGATTTCGCAGCCGCCGCCGTAGGCCAAGCCGTTGACAGCTGCGATGACGGGCTTGAGACCCGAGCGACGCGACAGAGCGGCGAAACCAGAGGTTGGCATTGGACGGGGGGAGCTATTCTCGTTGGAGGAATTCCATTCTATGTTGTATGGATCAGATGAGTTTAGTCCGCCGGACTTGAGCACGATCTTGCGGAATAAGGTATGTACCTTTTAGGTCTGCGCCGGCGCAAAATGCTCTTCCTGTCCCTGTGATTATTCCCACCCTCAACGATGGCTCATGGTCTAGCCATTGGAATATTTGTCCGAGCTCTGTATGGCCCGCGGTATTAATGCAATTGAGCTGTTTTGGACGATTGAGCGTGACCACGAGGATGGAAGAGGTTGGGAACGAGAGATTGCACAAAGACGTTGCAGGAGGAGGGGTATTGAAAGTGTTAGCACCCATCACGTTTAATAAGATGAATGGAACCAAGTACTGATTTTATTTGGTGGGGAAACGAATGCGCGTCGTGAGCTGTTTAAGGTATCGTGGTGTCAGTCCCAGATCCGACAGCTCCACGCGGGGAAAGCTAACGTTACTAACGTTAACTAATCGTAACACAGACCGAGGCTTTTCTACCCAATACCCCGCGACAGATTACTTTCTCAACCCTTGGATGTCGTTCCATCCTGACAGCAATACTGAAATGGCGAACCCCCATCATAGTTCAGCCTGTATCGATTTACCGCCCGGTAGAATCTACCTTTACTACTACTGTAAGTAATACTCCTTTGCCCAAGTAAAAGTCACTATGATGCGTAGTTCATTTAGAGGGAAAAGCATTGGCATTATGGAGAAAGGTTGTAAGAGCAACTAACAGTACATTGCTGCGTACAACGAAGGGCCGCAGAATGCAAAGAGAACTCATCGCAACGTTGAAATTTGAGATCCCTTTAGCTCTGGAAAACTCGTCACGAATGAGCATCAGCTGGCTGGCGAGGCCGATTATGTTTGTTCCTTCCTTCCTTCTTTCGCATGCCTTCCCATCTTCCTACCGCTTTTTGATCCGGATCACCTCTTCATCCATAGGCGGCTTAGCAACGAACCTTTCTTCCTGTGTAGCTTCGATTTGTGGTTGCGTACAGGTCGCAGGAGCAGGAGGACCCTCACTCTTTCCCTGCTCCTCAATTCCCTCCTTAACCACCTTCCTCCCCTTCAACACCTGTATCTCACTCAGCCTGAACGGAAACAATGTTCACCCACGCCTCCTAGACAATCAGTTTTGTTCCAGATCAAGCTTGAATAACATTCGATTCTTCAAATCCGATTCCCGCTGCGATCCCGGCGACGAGACCGCAAGTTGTAGCGGTTGGAAGCGGGCGCTGTGTGGTTGGAAGCAGGCGGGTCGGGAGCAGGCGCCAACGCCGGCGTTTTCGGATAGCGGACTTCGTAGAACTCGCGCTCCGTCATCCGTTTAGGATCTCCAGGTCTGAGGACCATCCAGTAATGGCAATCCGCGAATCGGGCGAGAACCTTGATGTAGCACCTCTTACGCGTTCTGTGCCATGCATAGAGCTGCAGTTTGTCAGCGACGCTGCGCTCATCGGCAATGGGCATGTCCATATTGATTTCGAGGAAGCGGATCCATGGCGGCAGCTTAGCCATGGCGTTACCCCACCATTTGCTGAAGCCTTGTGCAAGAGCTTGTTCCGCAACGCCATCACCTGCACCGTTCTCGAGTACGTTGTACCCTTGCTTGCTCTTGATATAGAGCTTTTGGCAAGCGCCCCGACAGTATGTTGGGCATCTCATTCGCATGCCCGCCAGTTGTTGGCTTAGCGAAAGTTGTGGAGCGAAATCGTAAAGTCGCTGAGGAACACGACATCTGAGGCGTGGTTCGAAGATGTTGACGCGAATAGAACTGACGTCTCTGTGATCCTCCGCATTTGTCACGAAATCTTCGAATTGGAGGATGTCCATGAGCTCGGGGTCACCTGTCTTGGCGCCGATCCAATGCTCTAAGACCCAAGGCATAGTGTCTGCCGTCGTCTTGGAGATGTGCAAGAGTTGCATGAAACGACACAGCTCTCTCTTGTCGAGCTTATGGAAGTCTAAGGTGCGCAGCTGGCTCCGCCAAGACTGGCCGCCACAATTATTCGCGAGTGCTTTGAGCTTGATCAAGGCTCCTGTAGAAAGCCTGCATTCATCAGCCGCTTCACGGAGTATATTCTGACGAAGCTCAAGAGGAAGGCCTTCGAAGCTGAATGGTGTCGGTGCTTTGGCGGTGCTGCGGACACGTGGAAGATTTGCAAAGTCGATGCCCCTAGGGATCCGTGTGTGCGATGCGGTTGGGTTGTCAGCGCTGGTCATGGCATCATCGAAGAGGCTGCGGGCACGCTGAAGAGCTGCACCCGGCGATGTGAGGTTGAAGCTCGTATGGATGTATGAGGACGGTGCGGCTGGGGTGGCTGTCCTGGCCATAGTACCACCGAAGATGCCGCTGCGACGTGGGAGAGCTGGACCCGGAGGCTCTGCCATTGCTGAACGATGCAGAGGTAAGCGGGTTGAAGTTTGAGGGTGGGTTGGGGTTTGAGAGTGAGTTGGAGTTGGAGTTCAAATGAAGGACAAAGTGGGAAAACCGCCAGCTGAAAACCTGCAGGTTGCGTCAGTCAGATCCCCAAACTACCACTTCCAGAGGCTGAGTCATACACTGCCCACGCCGCGGCTGGCAACCCGTCAAATGACTTTGGATGCACACCTCAGGTAATCTCCTTTGTGCGGCACTCACCACCTGCAAGAGAATTCGCAGGTGCAACTTGCACTTGCCACACCGGGGCGAAACACCTCTTGCCACGCGACAAGCCAGGCTTCTCCAAACTTTCTATCGACTGGTGAGACTTGTAGATATGTTCGCGTCGTTTTTTGTAAGAATCAGTTGACTTGACAAACAGCATAAACTCGCACCAGGAGTCAACCATCAAGCAGAGTCGGCATATCAATACTCCATCACTCCAAAGCCAAACATGGATACCTTTACGAACGCCTTCGAGTCTCTTGCTGTTGCAGATGGCCGCGAAGATATCGACGCCAACAACAAGGAAAAGGCCGAGGCTACCGCCACCGGAGCGACAAGACCTCACAGAAAGATTATGGAGAAGGAACCAAAGGGAGGGGACGAGACCTATGGGGAGACAACGGAGGAGGAGCCACAAGGCGCGACCACGTTCCCGCTCTACTCGCGGCTTCCGAAGGAGATTCGCGAGATGATCCTCCTGATGGCACTTGGACCTTGTTCTCTTCGCCGCTCGACCGCGTCGGCCATCAGCAACATGCCGCCGGACCCAAAGTGTCGATTCGAGACCGTAAAGAGGAGTCTTAATATGATTGAGAATGGTCATCAAGCCATGAAGGGTCACAATCGCAGGTATATGTCCTACGCCGACAAACTGAAGTACACAAAGATGCGGAGCCTGTACGCCGTCAACCGCATGTTTCGACAAGACATGGTTGACGTTGAAAAAATCTGGCTGAAAGAGACCTTCCCAATGGATCTTATCGACTTCTACCACTTCATCAAGAATCCAAGCCCAAAGACGACGGGAATAGTAATAGTGCCCATCACACAAAATGTTGGTGCCAATCAAGGTGGATTGTGTGTTATCGTTGGCAAAGAACTCCGTGATTGGACGGTTCCCTTTATGGCAGATCTGAAGGCAGGAAAAGTCCTCAGCAACTCGATTTGGCGAGAACTGATGCGGTCCTTGCCACGTTCTGTGACCAGGGTCCACATGATATACGCTGCAAAACCTGAGGTTGTGGTGTCCGATACCACGGTCATTGCTCAGCTCTCGTTGTACTTGAGGGTCGTCCGCAAAGATGTACATGTCTCAGCATCTTACATTCGGCCCGGGGACTGCAGCGAGGACACGGTTTCATGGCTGTAATGAGTTCTTCAAGGTTCTTGCGGCACGGACACTAGATCGACTCGACTTGTGTTGCCCAGAGGAACTTCAGGGTTCACGAAACCTCAGCCGATCAAAGAACTGGAAAATGGGCGCAAAGCAGATAGGGAGACACCGGAATGGAGACATCGGCTGATATCACCTGAGCTATCGTGGAGCAAGCAGCAAACCCACTAAGCGACGGTAGGATTTGCTTAACGGACTATCTCGATGTCAGCATTCTTGGCACCAAGTTCATACAGATGGATTTACATTGAAAACATCAGAGCAATCCCCTTGGCTATTGTCAGTCTTGACGGTGGCTTCGAATTCGTCGTATCCTGATCGGGCCTCTAATGTCTTCTCTCTGGAGATCATGCCGGATGACTTCTCCGTGCTGCAAGATCTCGACCTCGTCCCGGTCTCGCATCGCCCACGCCATCTCTTGGACGTGGGGCATCAGCTCACGCCAACTCTCGGATCCTATTGTTACATGCTCTTCCTGGGACACGGAGCGTGCGACCTCGGAAGGACAGATCGTTCTTGGAAAGGCACGCGCTGACAGCAGTCTGTCAAGATGCGAGCGTATGATTTCGTCTGATGACATCCTTAATGGAAAGAATGGAAAGAATGGAAGACCATCGGACAAGATGTTGAAGTGCTCCAGGGCTGTGAGGTGCTGAGGTGTGCTCTATCGGATTCTTATTTTGCCGACCGTGATTACATAACTACTCGTACCCATGTAGCGCCCGCCCCTGGCCCCCTCTCCCATCTCTGATCGTGGCCTGCAATAGAAATACGTCCACCTCTTGACCGCCTCTCCACCAAGGCCCGGAAGTCCAGGCTGACGATTCTCACCATCTCCAGTCGATCATGCCAGAACCATGTATTTTCCAGGGTACGTTCTCACA
Source organism: Saccharata proteae CBS 121410 (assembly GCA_010015785.1). Classification (NCBI taxonomy): domain Eukaryota; kingdom Fungi; phylum Ascomycota; class Dothideomycetes; order Botryosphaeriales; family Saccharataceae; genus Saccharata; species Saccharata proteae. The sequence continues at coordinate 1,144,845 of ML978711.1, read as the reverse complement.
GGAAGGTCTCGGCAGAAAAGGACCGTCAGTGGGGAAGCTTGGCAAGGTGAACGATGTTTCAAAGAACCATTGAAGCGATCCATGGGTATCCGTACAACGCCGCTGCGGGCGGCTTCACATACCCCGATTTTCGGACATGCAAACATTGTACCTTTCTTCAAGGTAGTTCTCTGTCTTCGGAATTCTGAAGGATTTGTCCATCAGCCAGCTTGTCAATCGTTTAGATGGCTCGCTCCCCTAATCTCCAACGCAGAACGATACGACAGAAATATCGTGTGATGTCGAAATAGTACCTCAGCCGCCCATTGATCCTCTCGGGTGCTGTTAATATGTCCATCAGCAGGTACGGAACAGCTCGCTCCTTAAACCTCGGTCATTTCGTTTGGCGGGACGGATAAACCACAGAACACTCGCCTAACGTTAACGTTATTGCGTCTGGACGTGGGTCGAGTTTCAAGTAGAAGCGATTGGACCTCCAACCGCCACACGCTTGATGTTGTGTCCCAATCTGGCACACATCTCCGTCAAGTCAGTGGAAGGGCAGTTCCTGTGCCCTGAATATATTAAAAACTGCATCTTGGCACTTAAGCTTAGTCTTGCTCGGTGCTTCCAAAGCACATCTAGTCCCACGCCACATCGTGAGAGATAGGTAGGCGAGCAGCATTGTCGCTCTTGGCAGCACTTTACAACCGGTAAGCGTAGCGCCGCATCCGTTTTCTCGGATCACGAAGCCAGCAGGAGACCGCCCTGTCTCCTCGTATAAGAATCGCCATGGCCGCCATCTGTAAGTTGGCAACCAAATTCGGCAAGCCAGCAGTCTTTCTCTTCATCCAGACCTTCGTTCTTCCATTCTTTACTTCAGTCACTCTTTGATTTCACCTTCACTATGAAGACTACCGCTCTTTTGGCTCTGGCAGCCGCAGCGAAGCTGGCTCACGCTCACACCACCGTTTATGCCATCTGGGTCAACGACGTTGACCAAGGCCTCGGAAACTCCGATTCTGGCTACATTCGCAGTCCTCCCAACAACAACCCCGTCAAAGATGTGACGTCTACGGACATGACCTGCAATGTCAACAATGTTGCTACTGCAAAGACCATCGAGGTTGAGGCCGGTGACAAGGTTGGTTCTATGTGCTAAAGTGGCTGAGAAGCTCTTGGCTGACTTCGACATCTTCAAGATCACGTTCGAGTGGCACCACAACAGCCGTGATTCATCGGACGACATTCTGGCTTCGGTAAGCTGACACGAAACTCCATACTCCTGTAGTCGCGACGTCATGCTAAGAAGTGTAGTCCCACTTGGGCCCAGTCATGACATACATTGCGCCGACCGACGCTGGTACTTCAGGAACCAACTGGGTCAAGCTTGCAGAAGATGGCTACTCGGACGGTACTTGGGCCACAACAACTTTGATCGCCAACAAGGGAAAGCACTCAATCACGATGCCTGATATCACTCCTGGAAATTACCTTCTCCGTCCCGAGATCATCGCATTGCACGAGGCCGAGAACGAGGGTGGTGCTCAATTCTACATGGAGTGTGTTCAGATCAAGGTTACCTCCAGTGGAACAACCGTAAGCCTACCTAGTGTCGTCGAACATGTACAGAGCAAGTTCTCACGGTTCATTTCAGGACCTTCCCACCGGTGTAGACATGCCCGGCACCTACAGTGCCACCGACCCTGGCATTCTCTTCAACCTCTACGGCGATTTCTCCACCTACGACATCCCCGGCCCAACTGTCTGGAGTGGCGCAAGCTCCGGATCAAGCGCCACCACTGCCGCCAGCGTTGCTACCAGCGCTGCTGCCTCTTCGGTTAGCTCTGCGGCAGTGAGCACCGAGGCTGCTGTTACCACCGAAGCCGCCACCTCCGCCGCTGCAGTCACCTCTGCCGCTGCAGTCACTACTGAGGCGGCCACCTCTGTCGAAGCGGCTACCACCGAAGTTGCTACCTCAGTCGCCCCTGTTACTTCAGCTGTTGCCACCAGCTCGACGAGCACGCCAGTCGTGGCCACCACGCTTGTCACCAGCGTCAAGGCGGCCTCTTCAGCTGCAGCGGCCACCACCTCGGCTGCGGCCGCCGTCGGTGCCATTGCCGTGTACCAACAGTGGTGAGTAAACCTTGCTGGTTGCCTCCTGTGGAATCACGAACGCTAACAATCGTAACAGCGGTGGCCTCAACTACTCCGGCGCAACTACTTGTGCTGATGGCTTGACCTGCAAGCAGTGGAACCCGTACTACCACCAGTGCATCGCATCGTCCTAAGTGGAAGCGATGGCTCTACTACGCCGCCCGATGCGGAACACATTTATCCGGCCTGGAAAGTAGAATCACGGAAAATCTTCCTAGGCAGCTTACTGCTGTAGGTTTTACCTTCTATATAAATACTTTGAGAACATGGTTGGTGTACTTCTGAGCCATTGATTCCGTGATGGTTCCAGTGATGACCGAAATGCGTGATATTCCCATAAATCCCGACATCGAACCCATATTTCGTATAACAATGATGCGCTAAGCCAGTGCCTGCCATCCGTTGTCGCGGGTGAGAGCGATTCCGAAAGCACGATCTCAACAACCTAATGGGTGCATCCTTCTTGAGACTCGTTGAACTCCGCCGCCACCCAAGACCCAGTCCCAACATGATGAAACCCAAGTACCGTCTCATTTGCACATCGCTTACACGCAATGTTCAACCAGCCAGAATCCAGTGCTGTAACATGGCTGACAGTCTCGCATTATCGACGTCGCAAGTGAAACCCACCCAGTCCACTTCCTCTCGCGACATCAGCTCCCATCCTGCAAGTGTACCGTGCCGCACGAACACCCCTCGAGCAGCGCTAGGCACAGCAACCGCAACAGCGTCCCGATCCTTCAAACCCGAAGCACGGGACTCGGTAGCTCAGACGCTCCCCAAAAGGCGTAATGGGACGCACGCTCCGATCTCTCGATTTGCCGTCGTGCGCATGGAGCTCGCGAGCAATCCATCCCGCCGCCGCCGCCGCCGCCACCGCCGCCACCGCTCATTTATCCTTGATCAACCCGCCATCACCGTCGACCGGATGGATCTTGGGCAGCGCCCGCGAAAGCTTCTCCTTGTCCGCGTCCGTGGCTTTCAGCGCGAACTTCTCCTCGGCCTGGTCGCTGACCAGCAGGCCGATCCCGGCCCACGCCATGATGCCGAGGCCGAAGAGGGTGCGCGTGCGCGGCGCCAGGTTGCGGTATGATCTGGAGGTTTGGTGAGCTTGGTTTGGACGAGGGGTGGGCTGCTGCTGCTGATGCTTACTGCCAGAGGGACATCTTGTCGAGGGGTTTGATGGGAGGCAGAGAGTCGCTCTGTCAATGCCAGAGGTGGTGGTCGGGGAATGGGTCGGAGCATCGCTCGGCTTGCGGGCCGTGCGTCGAATGGTCAAGGGTCCGGGATGAAAAGGGTACCCCGGTTATCACCTACGACCAAAGTCGCGCAGTGTTTGATGCATTGCTCTGCTCGTGGTTCATTCATACCTGCACTCATCAACAATCTGTTTGTTCTCTACGACGACAATCATTCAATACATCACACAGGCAAAGGGTCCCATTTCCCACACGGCAGAACATCGTATATTATCTTCTCGATCCCGTCCAAAATTATCGCTTTTCGCTATCTCCAAACACGTGACAAACGAGAAACCTAGGCAGAGTGGGTATAATGAAAACGACAGGACGCTTTCCATGCATTCCATGCTTTGTGACACACCCCGCCCCAAAAATTCGCTCCAGTAGCCTCCATGAAATGGCAAATGAACAGATAGATGAGCCTGAGACTCCTCCATGCAATGAGCAGCACCCATACTTTCTTTCGAAAGAGATATAACAAAATAGATGGTGAGTATGGCAGGAATGACGCACAAATGCCCGAGTCCGGTTTGGCGAACGCCACGCCCGAGACGAGAGTTTAGAAAGGGTAGGCTCAGAACGAATGTCCCGGCGCCAACATCGCAATACACTTGCCGAGCAAATTGCTCGCCTCGTGCAGCAACTCCCACCGCGTCTTGCAAAACATGTCCCGCAAGAGTATCAGCATCCCAAGACACGCATTGCGGTTCTGGATCCTGGCCAGGCCATCAGGAGCCTGCGCGCTGCCGACTCTCCGCAGGAATCCCTGCATGTCGCGAACCATGTCCTCGCGCGTCTCGAGCTGGTACACGGGCTGGATCGGGCCATCAAGCGCGTACCCGTAGGACCAGACGATCAGCATGGCGAAATACAGCACCCACGGCCTGTTGAGGAGGAAGTCGTCGCGGGCAGAGTAGTTGAAGCCCGAGGTGTTTGCGCCCGGCGTCCGCGAGCTTTGGTGGAAGCCGTTCTCAGCGGGCATCAGGACCTGGGAAAGAAAGCGGAGGGCATAGAAGGTTGCGTCTCTGGCGCGGGCGGTGGGCGCCCAGTTCTCTTTCATACGGCGTTGGGCGCCGGCGTAGTCTTGGGGCGTGATGGTGCGGCCGAGGAGCCTGGTGGCGCCGGCGTAGATCTGGCAGTCGACGATGTCGACGTGCATGGCCATGTGCGCGAGGTGGTGCAGGACGGTACGACTCTCGAAGACGTTTTCATCGACAAGGCCGTTCGAGTATTGGAATGCGGTTGGGGCGGACAATTCGCCGTTTTTGGCGAGGGAGGAGTCAAAGTCTTGTTTCCAGGCGTCGAAAGCTCTGGTCAGGGATCCTCGCCATTTGTCACGGCCTCCCAGAGCTTGCGATACGCCGAGCGAACTGACTTGGAGATCCCGTTGGTTCATGTGCCAGCTCACGCTGAGGAGGCCGGCCATTATTATTGTCCGGCCGAAAGAGTTCGTACGCACTGGCTGGCCGCTGAGAGTTTTCTTGAGTCCATCTAGGAAGGTAGTTGTTTTCACGCCGTTCGTGTGGAGGCTAGCTTCTACTCTGCCGACTTCTTGAGCGCTGATGGCAGACCACAGTGCCTCATCGCATGGTAAAGGCAGACGCATCTCGTGAGCAACCATAACGGCAGAATGACCGAACATGGTTGCGTGGATGGAATCGATGACGAAGGCTGCAAAGGCTGCTCGTCTCGTCGCCTCGTTTGATACCCAATGATTCCACCATTCCTCTTGGGAAGTCGTGGGTGATGTCATTCCTGCATTAGACCCTTGCTTACCGTCTTTTACGCTGGGAGGTGAATCTAGAGCCGACCTCCCAATCAGAGAGCTACCTCTGCGCATCAGCGTGAGAGTTGTAGCGTGGTGTATGTGTGCCCTCTCATGCAGTGGGCGAGTGGAGTACATTTTTTCGAAGCACTCCAAAAGGATGAGAGCTTGGAAAACCCACAGCTTAGCAGGCGGTCGAAAATCGGCGTCCATGAAAATCTCCCAGCGCAGATGCCATGCGAGGAAATTCGCCAACTCGGCACAAGTGGTGGTGACCTGCTGGCCAAAGCTTTTCTCCAGGCATGATGCACCAAGAGCCATCATAGCTATGAGGAGTAGCTCAGGACACCCTGCCGCTGTGAACGTAGGCCGATGCAGAATTGGTAGCTGGGTGTGGAAATGGACCCAATAGGATCCAATATATGTCTGCATCATGTGCAGGCTGAGCACATGATTACTTGCATCTCTGTCGCCCTCCAGGAACTCCTCCTTTTGCTTCTTTACCGGCGCATGGTCCGTCTCGTTAAAGCGCTCTATGATCAGGTCAAGGATTTTCTGTCTCTTTTCTTCCGACAATGCTGATTCTGGTAGACTGGTGTCAAGGATACTGTTAACTGACATTGGTTGATGTGGAGGTGCGGGGTGGTTAAGGTAACCGCTGACGCCTGGATCATAATTGAAGTACGGTGCCTGGAGGCCGAAAGCTTGTGCAGCTGTGGCGTTGGGGGCGCCAGCAACGCCATGGTAGCCCATGGGAGACTGTCCCGGCTGTAGGTTGGAGTCACTAAATAACCACGCAGCGAAGTCATCTGCCATGGCGAATGGCGAACGACTGTATCCCTCGCCTCCAAACACGGGAACAGAGTAGTTTGGTACTATTCCATCCATCATCTGCGACTCTGATACGCTGTGCATTCTAGGGTCCCCCGCGAGGGTGGTCTCTACACCTTGCATGTTCAAAGACGATGAGCTGGGAAAATTTGACGGCGTGCCTTGTGAAGAGGTTGAATTTAAGCTGGGAAACCCTGACGGCGGCAAGGAAGTAAATTGAGAGATGCCATTCTGCGGAGGCTGGTAGGGAACCGAAGAGCGTGGTGAGTACTGTGGATCTATCCGTGAGTTGTATGATTGTGACGAAGGGGCTGCTGTAGTGTATGGTGAGTTGGAACGCATGTTATGCATGCTTCCAGCGGAGGCATGGGTCTGAAGGGAAGGTTTCGCGAAGCTATCGGCGGTCGTATGTGGGGAGTACTGCGATCTCACATTGCCAAGGGAACTGTAGCTTGAGCTACGTTGCGGCGCAGGAAATGTTGAAGCATTCCTGTGCAGCTGTTCGGCGACGGGAGTTCCAGTGCCAGATCGCCAACCATCCCCGCCTTCAGACGGACGTGGTACATTGGATGAAGCGGGGGAAGGTCTCGACGGGTCGAGGGGAGGTGATATCTCTGAGCCTGCCGTCGTTGAGCTGATGTTGGCAGGCGATTGTGTGTAGAGTTGCCTCTCAGATCCACCGCGACTCTGTCTCTAGTTCAGTATCAACACGATAAGGCACACGGGACCCTATCTTACCAGCGGCGATGCAAGCGCATTGCCAAAACTCGCTCTTTTGCTCGCCATCGCGCTTGTGACGATGGGGTTGAGGTTATGCAAGAAAGTGTCCTTTCGCAGAAGCTGCGAGCCCCTAGCCGTATGTCTCTCCTTGTGTCGCGCACAGAGGTCCTGTCGAACGAAAGAGCGATGGCAGTCTGGAAAGTCGCAGTGATAAATCTGCTTTGGATTGTCTATGGATTGTCAGTCTCGTCGCGATGACTCGCATTTGTCCACATACGATTCAGTTGATGGCGGTATAGATGCTCTGCCCTGGAGTAACTCTTCCCACACCCTTCATGCGGACATTCGAACTTCTTGTCGGATTTCTTGTCCAGCCCTTTGCGACTTCGCCTACGTTTTCTTGACGTGCCACCAGCCCCCGCGCCATCACCATCCCCAGAGTGTTCCGCATCATCGCCAATGTCCTCGTCTCTGGTCCGCCGCCTACCTCTGTTGGCTTCTTTGGCTGGGGATATCGAGCCCTGGTCCGCAGTATCCATGTTCGGAGCAGCGAGCAGAGCAGATCGGGGCAACTGGGCGCGCAATGCTTCTTCACCAGACTTTCAGGTGAGCTTTCGCTGTGAGGTGAGCTATTCCAGCGTTGGGCCCGATCAGTGTTACGCGACGCATGAACTGTTAGCCTGCTGCTGACGCTCCCGCGCCTCACCCGTCGGTAGCCGCCGGCTGTCTGCGCTGATGTGGGAACCAGTGTGCCAGGTCGTTATTGTCGCGGCGAAGCGTGGCGAAGCGTGGCGAAGCTCGGCTGACCGTTGGGGTTTCATGTAGGTGCGCTTGTCACGTTGCGGGTGGGCGACAGGGCAAGGCGACGGGCTACTGATGCGCCTGGGGGTCTGGTGAGCTTGATTGACGGTGAGGTTGAGGGCGAGATATGCGACAGCGCAAAGGGGCCAGCCCTGGGACTCGGAGGGGTTGAGGTCGAAGTGCGCAGTGTCCTTGCAGCTGGTGGGATAGCGGGCAGCGGGCAGCGGGCAGCGGGCAGCGGGCGTGTACTCAAGTAGTGAGGTGAGACTACCAAGTTACTGCTACCCGGAGCGAAGCAACGGCGCCGCCAAGGGACCGCAGCGCCTTGGGCGATCCGTCGCGTGCCGCTGTACGACGGGCGCGAGGAAGTCGAGTCCTCGAGGGCGGCGGGAGGGAGTTGATAGAGGCTGGACGAGGCGAAGAGCTGGGCTCTGTGGGCTGCGAGATGGGGGTTCAGGGTGGTGGTGATGATGAGAGAGAGAGAGGGACTGATGAGCGACGAGACTGATGAGCGAGACCGAGTCCTTCTCCTCGCACCCTCGCACCCTCGCACCCTCGCAAGGGCTGGCCGAGTGCTGACACGATCTCCGCCCGGGGTCTGTCTGTCTGTGATGATAGAGACCCGCAATCCATCATATGGCAGTCGAGCTCGTTCGCTCTCGTTGTGGAGATGCTGCTGCTCCCCACAGCGACCGCGAATTGACCTCTCCCAAACCCGCCCGCTCGCAAAGCCGTGCAACTGAACACCGCATTGTCATTGTTCCAACGCTCGCTTTTCTTCTGCCGCCCTTCTCGCCCGCGTCCTTCCAACTCGGGACTGGCAGCGGCACCTCTTGCGCTGCGAGCTTACCACTCGACCGGTCAGCTTCTCCTCCGCGGAAAGATGCTCGTCTCGTCCGCGCTCATCGACACAGGCCTTCTGCCATTCGTTCTGCTGTTGTGACTTGTACCGAGTACTTGCAGCTCTTTCAAAAGCAATTCCATGCCCTGAGTTAAGTTAACGTTGGACGCTCGGTTAACTAATCCGCCCGCCGCTTCATCCCCTCGATAGTGCCCCATCACGAGAACCATCTTGGTAAACAGGCCTTCTACCATTCGTTCTAGTATGGTGACTTGTACCGATTAGTTGCAGCTCTTTCAAAAGCAATCCCATGCCCTGAGTTGGACACTTTAAGTTTAATCCCTCGACTGTGCCCCATCGCGAAAATCATCTCCGTGAACATGCTCGTCTCGTCCGCGGTCATCGACACGGATCTTCCGTCATTCGTTCTACTGTAGTGTTGTGACTTGTACCGAGTAGTTGTAGCTCTTCCAAAAGCAATTCCATGCCCCTGAGTTAGACGCTCGGTTGATCCGCCCGCCACTTCATCCCCTTGACAGTTCTCCATCACGAAAACCATCTCCGCGAACATCTGACCGCCAGCCATATGCTGTTGGCTACGTGAGCTTGTTGCTTCTGCGCCCTCCTCAAGATTAGGCGCGCCATCAGCTCGAGCACTGCGCTGAACCCGGGCATCGTCGGCTGTGTCACCGCATGATGACCTCGAGATGCAGATGCGTCCTGATTTTCTGGGAATAACCCACGTCTGCCATATGGCCGACTACCAGTAAGTCGAATGTAGGTCGTAGTCAGTCATCTATCTCGCAGCGGCTCGTTCGTCGATATCAAGGAGCGAACTTGGAGTTTTGGATCTCCATCGCCCCTGTCGCCTCATGTGTCAGAGCCAAGGAGCATCACCACGTCGATTGCATCACATTCTCCCATCTCGCACTACGCGTCTCTGTCCGCCGCGTTCAAGCCCGAGGGTCAACTGCCGGCAGACTGCTGTGGAAATCTAATGAAGATGAGCTGTGTAGGAGATCGGGTCTTGTGCTCGGCAGTTGCATGTTGGCCATTGCCGGTCATTTGACCTGTCCTGTCTCGATGCGTCCAAATGTTCGGAAAGATGGTTCTCTCAAGTATGCGCTACATACAGACATACCTCGCGATTGTTGCCAGTAGGAGAATTGTGCGCGACCAGAAGCAAGCACAGGCAAGTAAAAGCGACGTCCACCACTTCCACGTTCCATTCCGATCAGGTAACGTTAGGGCAACATGAGCCACTATGTACTGTAGTATTACATACCCCGGCTTCCCTGCTAGCCACAACGACCTGCTCCCCAGATTGCGGGGGAGATCCCGCCCCGACACCCCACGATGACTTACATGTACCTGGCCAGTGCCTCGACCTCTTGGCCGAGACGCAACTGCCGAGATGGCTGGAAGTAGACGGATACGGGCAGCACTTGACCTCGATGCCGAGTGCGTGTATTGTGCATGAGGCCAGCAGCTGTACCCACCAGGCCAACGCAATCCTACTATCTCGGTAGTTGAGCGGCCAGCGTACTCGGAAAGTCCGGCTTACTGGAAGGTCGGAGGTTTAAAGGAGAGGGGGCTGCTTCGAGATGTAGTTCTTCACGCTTTATACCATTTTCCACGTTAAACCGTCCAGACTATCAAACATGCTTCTCAATGAAGTACTACCGTTTCTTGTGCGCCACTGGCCCATACTGAGCCTCGTCGTACTTGTCACTTATCTTCTCCGCAACAAATATCACAGTGGCTTGAACAGATACCCAGGGCATTGGCTCGCCGCTTACACTGATCTTTGGCGCTTCTTTGACGTGCTCGGTAGAAGGGCTGAGCATACGCATATCAACTTACACAAAAAGTACGGGGATATCGTCCGGTTGGGACCAAATGTTCTGTCATTTGCAGACCCGAAAGCTGTCAAGGTCATCTACGGTCTCAACAAGGGCTTGACTAAGGTAACTCGTAGTCTATTCGAACACTACGCATATATGCTAATGAAGACTGGAATATAGTCCGACTTCTACCCTGTCCAGCAAGCCGTCGCAAAAGGCCGTCGTCTGCCATCCCTTTTCTCCACTGTCGACGAAGACTTCCACGCCAAATACCGGCGATGCGTGAACAGTGCGTTCGCAATGAGCTCGCTGGTGTCCTACGAACCTCTCGTCGACTCTACGACCGACTTCTTTCTGGAACAAACACAGCATCTGTACGCTGATACGAGAAAGACGTGTAACATGAACCGTTGGCTTCAGTTCTTCGCGTTCGATGTCATTGGAGATCTGACCTGGAGCAAGCGGCTCGGCTTCGTCGAAAAGGACGAGGATATCGAGGGTATCGTAGCATTCATATCCAAATTCCTCAGCTATGCCGGTCCAGTAAGTAGTCCTTCTACCACCAATAACTCAGACACTAACGTTCCCAGGTCGGTCAAATGCCCATCCTCGACCTCGTCATCGAGAAGAACCCACTGAAGCTCCTGCTCCAGCGCTGGGGTCTCTACAACAAAGTCTTCCCCGTAACCGCCTTCGCGCAATCCCGGTCCCAAGAGCGCGCCGCCGAAATGGACAAGATCAAAAAACACGGCATCCCCACCTCTCGCCTCACAGGCGCAGACCCCTCCACCCACGGCATCGACCTCCTCAGCAAATTCACCCAAGCCCAACACGACCACCCCGAATTCATGACAGACACGCAAGTCCTGACCGCAACCCTAAGCATGGTCTTCGCCGGCTCCGAAACCACCGCCATAAGCCTAAGCTCCATCTTCTACTTCCTCCTCAAGCACCCGCGCTGCCACCAAAACCTGCTGTCCGAAATCGACAACGCGGTCGTCGACGGCACAATCGAGGACCGCGCAAACGGCTCCGTTTCCTGGTCCGAGGCCCAAAAACTCCCATACCTCGACGCCGTCATCCAAGAAAGCTTCCGCGTCCACCCCGCCGCCGGCCTCATCCTCGAGCGCGTCGTCCCGCCCCAGGGCCTCACGATCCTCGACCAGCACATCGCCGGCGGCACCATCGTCGGCTGCAGCGCCTGGGTCCTCCACCGCCGCGCCGAAGTCTTCGGCCCGGACGCAGACATCTTCCGCCCCGAACGCTGGATCGAGGCTTCCCCGGACAAGCTCAAGGAGATGAAAGCCACCATGTTCCAGTTCGGGGCCGGGGCGAGGACGTGCATCGGGAAGAACATCAGCCTGCTCGAGATTTACAAACTCGTGCCCAGCTTCTTGAGGAGGTTTGAGGTCGAGTTGGAGGACCCGGGTCGGGAGTGGAGGACGCATAATGCGTGGTTTGTGAGGCAGTTGGACTTTAATACGAGGTTTAGCGCCCGGAAGTTGCGGGGCGAGTCGGTCATGGAAGGGGACGACCGCAGCTCTCCGATTGAGCAAGCGGTTTGAAGACGGAGACGTGGACTTCCTTGTCCGTCGGCATTGCTTCGACAGCATGTCTGGCCTTGACAAGCGTGACATTGTGAAGATCCACGACCGGTTCAACGCGAGCTTGACAGGCGGGACAGTGAAGGTAAAGGTCGGTTTTTGGCGGGGATGAGGAGACCAAATAGTAGTCACGAAATTCACGTTAGTTACACGGCATCACATAATGAAAATTATTGGAATGGTACATACCAGAGGTATTTATATTTCCTATATTGCTATCCTAAACGCCCATCCTAAACTGCAAGACGAAATGTATCAGTGGCTTTTTTTGGGTTTTTTTGGATGTTTCGGTTTTTTTGGTGATTTTGGTGAGGGGTTTTTCAAAGCATCGCCATAAACAAACCCCCAGCGTTGGCCATCTCCATCAGCTTGCACACAACCTTGAGGAAGATGCGCAACCGAGCCAATACCCCAAATTGAAACTGCAGCTGGTCCATGTAGTCGGCCATCGTCGCCTCGCGGTCGAAGTCTGCGTCGAGCATCAAGAACCGCGGAGGGCCAGAGGAATTGGCAACCATCGCTGCGAGGTCGAGACCTGCGGGGAGGATGTTGTTGACCTCGGGCATCAGCTTCAGGTCCTGGATGGCCACCTGCACTTCCCAAGCTGAGCTGATGGCGTCGAAGATCGCATTCTGGATGTCGATCCTGACTTGGGGGAGCTCCTCCGGGTGCTCCCGGAGAACGGAGATGCGGGGGGTTGGGAAATCCATGAATGCTGCTGGGGATTAATTGGGAGCGACGGAAGGGGTTTATATAGTTGATGAGAAGGAGATTTGTTCGATGACATGGTATCTGTAAAGTCGAGACAATATCATTGTTAAAAACCATACCCTAGTCATTGACCACGGACACATTGTTGTCTTGTGCCTAACTTTGGCTTTGTTAGATGACTGTGTGGATGTGCTGGAGGAGTTGTATGAGAAAATTCACTATACCCCTGGCAATGCTGTTGAACGTGATTCATGTGCAGAACCTGGCTGGATGCCTCGGTTGTTCGTGGGCCCAATTAGCTGCCAAGGCGGCCTTCGTCGTCCAAAAGTTAACCATCTCTTCCATGACAAGGCAATAGACGCGATTTTCTGGCGGAGAACCATTGCCAAACTGCCACTTCAACAAGTGGACTGATATACCTAATGATTTGAGCATACTCAGTGTCTTAGACCCGGGAAGCTTTGCGGCCGAAATCTCCTGCGAGATCCAAGTTCGCTAAGTAGCTATCACGCAAGACTGGCTTGAAAGCACTTGACGATGATTATAGATAAACGACTTCGAGGCTAAGATTCTGGGCCTTTGCATATCGAGGTCGGATGGACTCATGAAACGTAGCACCGGACAAGTTGGGGAAAGAGGACAGAGCAGCTGCTCCAGAAAGACGTTCATCGTAGAATTCATTACTAGTAACAGCAAATATACTGACTCTATTTCTTTTCGCCATCCTTTGGCGGTTCGGGCTTCGGGGTCGGCAGTTTGAACTGCGGACGATCAACAAGGTTGTAATCTGAGGGTGAACTGGATGGGCCAAAGGAGATACGGTTGCACTTACGCTTTCTGGTTGCCTGTCTTCGCCAGGTCCGACCTGTTCCCACGCTTTGGGAGAAACTCAGTCCAAGTGATCTTAATATCAGGAGTCTAATAAGCTTACCTGCAGTACCACCCCTGAAGTTCCTGAACGCCTGCGTCATCTCCAGTGGCTCAACGACAATGCGCTTCTTCTCCTCGTCGTAGCGGATCTCAGTGTAGCCAGTCATAGGAAAGTCCTTCCTCAACGGGTGACCATCGAAGCCGTAATCCGTCATGATCCTGCGGAGATCGGGATGACCGACGAAGAACACACCGAAAAGGTCATAGACCTCCCTCTCGTACCAGTTGGCGCCGTCATACAAACCACACAGAGAGGGCACGGGTGTAGCTTCGTCGGCATAGGTCTTGACCCTGATGCGCGAGTTGTGGCGAATGCTGAGCATGTTGTAGACGACCTCGAAGCGCTGGTCCTTAGTCGGGTAGTCGACGGCGGTGATGTCGGAGATCTGGGTGAACTCGGCGGCGGTGTGGTACTTCAGGAACGTGAAGACGGGGATGACGCCACTCGGGGGAATGTAGATGGTCAACTCATCTTTCCACACCGAGAACCTGGGGGCAATCAATGGCGTGTCGGAAGCTGCTACGGGCTGTGATCTTACTGCTGAATGTATTTGGGGAGGCATGCCAGCAGGTACTGGCCGTACTTGTGCAGCGCCTCGCCCTTCTCAACGTACTTGTCGGCCGGATTGACGATGGGCGCGTGGAGGATGCCCGACTCAGAGCGTTGAGCGTGCTGGCCTGTCCGTCAGCAACGACAGTGCGGTACTGCGCAATTGACATGGTGTAATAATACCCTCAGGTTGGGGAGATCGGAGACATCTGCCTCTGGGAGCTTGGCCCGCACGGCGGTGCTGGCGAAGGTGCGAGCGGCGACGGCGCGGAAGGCGGGTTGGCGGCTGGCGGTGCGGGCAGCCTGGCTGAGAGCCCCGCTGGTGGTTAGCCTGAACGACATGGCTCTTGTCGGGGGTGCAGAAGGGGTGGTGTACTTTAAGGACAGGACGAGATGTGGTGATGCAGACGGACGACCCTGGGAGGACGTTCAGGTGCTCGGTTGGACTGCATGATGCGGACGCGATTGGTCGCGCTGGTCATCGACGGTGCCGATGCGGCCTCGACCGGTTTCGGCTTAGCGTGGCCGCCGGCTTCAGTTTGCTGGTGATGGCTCCTCTCCGTCGACACTACTGTCTCCTTCTACCCACCCCATCCCCATACCCATAACGACTTTCCCACTGTACTCACGGCCGGCCGGCGTTCTGTTTCCGTGCTCTTTACTTCTGCATTGTATTAAGACTCTGCCCCCTCCGACCGTGCGAGACCTTCCTCGTTGCCGCCCGATTCTCCTTGTGCGCCACCACCTGCACCACCACCGCCGCCGCTTCCATCCTCCACAGCTCAGCCATGTCCCGCGCGCAAACAGATCAGTTCATCGACGATGATGAAGAGGAGGTCTGTCCGCTCTGCGTCGAAGAGTTCGACCTGTCCGACAAGAACTTCAGGCCATGCCCGTGCGGCTACCAGGTTCGTAGATCTCTGTTGCTGTCCAGCTTTGCGCCCGCAGCTGCTAACACGCGCTCTCCAGATATGTCAATTCTGCTACAACAACATCAGGACTACGATGAACGGACTTTGCCCCGCATGCCGTCGGCCGTACGATGATAAGAACATTGAGTGGAAAGTCATCAGTCCGGAAGAGTGAGCCTCATACCTGATGCCCCGCAACCATAGACGTGTCACTAATATTTATCAGGATGGCGAACTACAAAGCCGATCTCGCTCAGCAAGCCAAGAAGAAAGCAGCCGCTCGTCAAAAGGAAACGTTGCAGCGCGAAGCTGAGCACAAGTCTCGGAAGCACCTTGCAGGCTTGCGCGTTGTCCAGAAGAATCTTGTTTACGTGACCGGGCTCAATCCGAGTTCGCGTGAAGACAAACTGCTGGAAACGCTGCGCGGAGATCAATACTTCGGACAATACGGCAAAATCATCAAGATCGTGGTGAGCAAGGCCAAGGATACTTCGCACCCCCAGCAGTCCGTCGGCGTCTATGTGACCTTTGCGCGCAAGCAAGATGCTGCTGCTTGCATCGCAGCTGTTGATGGCTCGGTTAACGGCGACCGAACGCTTCGGTATGTATAGCATCCACCCCACCTGCGTCTTACTCTGACCATCTTCTAGGGCCCAGTATGGCACAACGAAATACTGCTCGGCATTCTTGCGAAGTGAACAGTGTAACAATCGCAACTGCATGTTCCTTCACGAGCCAGGAGAGGAAAACGACAGCTTCTCTCGTCAAGACCTGTCGTCCATGAATGTCATTTCCACTCAACAGCCAGCGCAAAGCCACGGACCCTCGAGTCATCCGCCGCAACCTCAACCTCCGCCACAGCAAGCACCGCAGTCCATCGCTGCAGCTAGCCCGCCGATGAACAGGCAAGATAGTAATGATGGGGCTGCCAGCCCCACTCATAGCCACGCAGACGGGCCGGCTCTACCGTCGACTGCAAGCTGGGCGAACAAACCGCCTCCGATGTCGCAACTCCGCCGCACTAGCCAGACCACAAGTGGCTCCGGATCTAGTCCAAGGGAGGCTCATGCTGCACCTGTGGAGCCTACCAAAGTCGTACCAGAAGCTAAGCCAGCGGCAAAGAAGAGCGGAAAGGCCAAGGAGGGTGTATCGCTTCCTGCGGAGCCAACCAAAACGGAACCACAGACGGTCGGCTCGCCACGGCCACAGAACGACCAGCCCAGAGTATCGGAAACTCATCTCATGGACGAAGTGCTTAAGAATCTCTCTGGCTCTGGGCTCAAGTTCATCTTCTCCACGGCTTCCTTGAAACCCGACGAACTGAAAGTTGTTTCGAGTTTTCCGCCGCTGTTCGACATCAACGGCGGTGAGAAGCGCAAGCAGATGAAACAGAAGGAGGTAGAGGAGCGTCAGCGCTTAGAGGCAGAGGCACAGGCTGCCCTGCAGCATGCAGCAACGGCGACTGAGCAAGAAGAGCAGCAAACAGAAGGTGGGAGTCATCAGCTTGGAGGTGAACCTGAAGAGCGTGCGGACATTGGTGGACAGGCCCAGCATGCGATTGGAGGACCTTCGGGACAAGGAATGGGCGGCTCCGCCATTGGTCTGGGACAGAACTTTGGGCTGACCGACCCCATGCCAAATACGAACATGAATGGTCGTTTGACAACCCAGCAGCAACAGCAGTTGCTTCTGCAACAGTTCAAATCCGCCAATCCGCAGACAAACAACTTCGTCGGCGCCTTCCAAGGACAACAAACCCCGACGAACGCCAGTAACGCCTCTGGACACGGAAGGCATACATCCCGGTTCAACTTCGCCAACGATTCGGCAAACGCATCTGCAGCGGTCAAGCCTGTTGCAAACGCGAAGCTCATGAACCAGCAGTCATCTATGATGCCTCACACCAATCCGTTCAATCAGATTTCTCAACATCAGCCTATGGGCAACCAGTTCTACACCAGCAGTGTTCAAGGACCGCCGCCGGGCTTGAAGACTACCGGAACGCCTCCAATCAGCGGGGGTGGTATGTTTGGTCAAGGCCATGGCTTCGCCACTGGTGGCCTTGGCTATGGTGCTAATGCGGCGGGTAGAAACGCCAATGAAGAGGTAATGAGGGAGTTGCTCAGGGGACGAGGAGCTAATGCTGGCGGCGGCCAGGTTCACGATGCTGGCAAGCGTGAGTTAATGTTCCCTTCTTTTCTTCACCAACACCCCACCGCGACCTCGACGCCAAGCCCAGCCCCTGGCCTTCTCAACTTCCCTTATGGACCTCAGCCTGGGGCATACCAGGAGCCTGGCGCCCAAAAGCAGAAGAAGAAGGGAAAGAAGCACAGACATGCTAACACTTCCTCTTCTGGAGGTGGTGTAGTTGATGTTGCAGACCCGAGTATTTTGCAGGCGAGGTTGCACCAAGGCGGAGGCATGGTTGGCCAGGGACTGTACGCTGGCCAAGGTCAAGGTGGGTTTTCCTCGATGTACAACGGTGGTTTTGGCCGGTGGTGATTGCCGGATCTTCCTTTCAAAAGATTCCCCGTGATCTCCGTCGGGATTTCTCCTTTCCCTTTTTCCATTTTCCCACAGGGTTCTCATCGGCGTTCAAATGGCGGGAAGCGATGCATGCACTGGCTCGTACCCTGCAGAATGGCATGGGGATCGCCCGGTGGAGTTATTGCGGATCATGGGTTCTCATGTCCAAGCTGGCAGTAGCGGTCGGCACATTCTGGTTGGGTTTACATGCATTACTGTGGCAATCTCTTGAGCTCACGGGCGACGCGTCGCTACCTACTCTAGGTCCGACTGCAAGCCCTTCTCATCGTCTTCGTCATGGCCATTATGTACGTAATTCCCCTTCCGCAAATCTGTGAGATGGCAAAACACTCACATGCAATCAGATTTGATGGCTTTTCTATTCAATCTTGCGCTTTTCTGGCAGTGGCGAAGACGATGACGAGAACCTTGCTTTGACGTGTCTTCCTACATTCTTATTCGTCGATCTTGAAGTGAATCTGCAAGAACCCAGCGCCACCCGCCTTCACCTACCTATCACACGCATCACCACCACCGCATTGAGGCATGTTTCACTAACGTGGTCCTACAGTGAGCGACCAAGATCCCCTCTCCCAAAGCGTGGACGCCCTAGTTGGGGATATCGAGCCTCAAGCGGTACATTCCGCAGAGCTAGCCTACATCTTAGAGCAACCTCGAAGGGCGACGCCAACAATACCACCTGGCTTCTCAGCACCTCCTAGTCGCACTGCATCTAGAGCCGGGTCAGCACGCGGGACCGTAGCCAACACTCCCGGAGCTTCGCAGCCTATCACGCCCGCTGTACCTGATATCCCAATCCCACCATCTAGATCCTCCACTCCGGCGAGGAAAGCCTCCAAACGCGTTTTAGAGCGTAAGGTATCGGTATCATCTGTCGTAGCCTCAGACAAGCCACAAGTTGGGGAGAAGTCGCATCTCGATAAAGTCACGCTGTCGTCGGACGCTGAAACGACGTCTCTCGCACAACCTAAAGCCGTCGGCGAACCGGTTTCTGCCGCAAAGGTGGTGGCAGAGCAGCATGCGAAGGCCGAGGCCCAAGCTGAAGCTGAATCCCAAGCCGCTGAATCCAAGGTTGAGGATCTCAATAATACCCCCATCAGAGTTTCAACGCCGAAGACCTCCCACAAGCGTAGCTTAACACCTGCCCCGGAAATCAGCAAGGCAAAGACCAGAGCCGCAGTTCCTGAGACCAAAGCAACCGCACCGACCACACCGACCACGAGACCTGTATCCATATCTGGGAACGTTGACGCCTCAAAGGCCAGAGTTACGTCTACTACGCGACAGCATCCTGGTCCCTTGTACATCCCAAAAGAGAACCTTACCCTAGATATCAACGCTTCAACAACCTCAGAGGGCGCGCCCAAAACCTTTCGCGCTGCTTCGTTGACAAGCGCAGGGGCTTCTCGTCCGGGAACACCAACTGGGGTATCTACAGGTTCTCCTCTCAAGCGTGCTGCACCACAGATCATGCGTATAACAAATACTCCTAAGGCCGAGGCAGCTCCTACCATCAGTGCACCGTCTACCACCCCGATATCTGCGCCGATTCCTAGCATTGCGCAGATGCGATCTAGGCAACCTAGCATAGCTTCCATCAATCAACCCGGCACGCCGTTGAGCGATTTCATTTCGGACAACGCTTCGATGACATCCACCTCGATCTCTAGGACGAATTCTCCTCCACCCGGTGGGCGGGTGGGTTCAGCGCCTGCTCGACAGAAAACGAAAAGCCAAGCGAAGAAGGAAAGGCAGGAGAGAGCCAAGCAAGCAGCGTCTGAGGAGCTCGGAGATAAGCCAAGAACACCCCTCGAGGACGGCGTCGAGATAGGACCCATCCAGAGCCGTAAGAAGAAAGAGAAGAAGGCAAAACCGCCAAAGACCGGCGCTACCGCATCTTCTACTCCTGTCGTCAGCCGACCCAGCACACCCGCACCGGGTCTTCAACCCAAAGATGACAAGGTCGCTGAGACTGCCAAGCCCCCAGCAAAGGAACTGGAAGAGCCAGAGTTGAAGACGAATGATCAAGAGGAATCTCGGAAACCTGCTCTGACCCCCGCATCCATTATTGCCAAACTCGAAGCCTCTGGCGAATTGTCCCACAGTACAGTCGAGAACATATTCAAATCCTTGACTGGCGGTCCTACTGATCGCAACATTTCTCTCGCCGACGTGCCGAACCGAGACAGGGAATACTCGATTGACGAATCTATCCTCAAGGCCCTCATGGAGCACCGCGGCGAGGGTTGCGAGCCACTGCGCCTTGGCGGAGAAGATGGTCGCATATCCTCCCGTGTGCTCATCACTCCCGCGGGGACCATCATGCGCGGTTTGGCTGCCGATGAAGAGGATCGCTATCTCGAGATAGAAAGCCGGCTCAACAGCACCAAACCTCCAGCACGTTGGACATCCACCAAGGAACCCATATTCGACCTGAGCCGCATCATGGCTAACCTCAACGTCAAGTCGGTGCTTGACGCTGCCGAGGCGTCTCAGAAGCAGAAGCAACAGCAGCAGCAGCAGCAGCAGCAACAGGCACAAAAGGCGGCCCAGGCTCCTAGCGCTGCGGCGGCAGCACAGGCCGGCCGGATATTTGACGAAGCGGCAAACTACAACGACGAGTTCATCATGCCAGCAAGCCCTGCGCCACGAGAGGCGCAACAGCAAGCTGTCCAGCAAGCCCAAAGCGCCGCTGCCGCTATCTCAGCTGCCGCGGCTGCCACATACGGCGGTCAATTGCCAGCAAGCCTGGGCGAAGCGGTGCGCGCGCAACTCAGTCAGCATGCCTCCAATGGCATCTTCGAGAGTCACTACATCCAGATCAACGGCGTCAGTATCGCAGATGCGGCGGCGGCTGTTCTGGGAGTTGATGTCGGCAAGGGCGGTGCTGGATTCGGGAAGGGCAGAGCTGGCATGTTGAGCTTGGCTGAGGTGGAGAGGGAGCTTAACGCCGAGAAACAGAGGGGCGTTGAGGCGACGAAGAGGCTTAACGGCGTTGTCAAGAGGAACCGTAAGGTGGTTACTGGTACCATTCATTAGACTCGACGTGGCTTGACGTCTAGCTACTGATGTCTTGCTACTGATGTATTATTAAGCGTTCGGGGTTCAGGAGTTCAGCTTGGGTGAGCCGAAGTCACTGCTGACTCTGGTTGGACCATGGACTCGACCTTTGTCAAAGTTCATTGTTCGAAAACTTGTAAATTAAAACCGTGTACTACTACAGCCTAACCATGGCGCATAAAGAAAAGAATAGACATTGTCAGATTTCGAAGGAAATTCAGAAAAATTGCTCGTAGATGCAAGGTCACAGGCCACCTCTTGAGGCAGAGTAACAGCGAGTGGTCATCACTCTGTAGCCAACAATACAACCCGGTCACCGATGTTCCACGAGGAACAAAGAAAGAAACAGAAAATACTGAATAGTTCCCTTGAAATGACTTACGGCACTACCGCCGCAGCCACGTAGCCACCCCATTTGTACCTCAGGTGCCAATTTGATCATGTGCACAACAGGGCTACAGAAGCCTGGGTTCGCAGCAGTAGTTACGTAGGCAGTGACTCGATAGAGGCGAACATGAAATGCCTACCGTGATGGTAGGGCTCGAGGAGCGTATAAAAGTGAAGAGAGCTTCCTTCAAGTTCCAGGAGATAGTACACCACACTATGCACGAAACAACTTGTCTCCATCCAAGAACGAATTTGTCTCTAACGCCAGAACTGGTAGTCCGCTTCATCAATCACCAACACATTCCCCGAGTCAAACTTCGCCGGAACATCGCCACAATTGGAAGTCATGTGCTGGATTGAAATCATCACCTGCAGCCAATGCGGCACAAGAACTGAGGAAGAAGTACCCTGCGATGCCGATGGCCCAGATTCTTATTGTCGCCAGCCTTCGAGAGTTGATATTGATCCCTATGATGGCTTCGTCTGTCCCGAATGTGGCAATTCAGATTCACCCTCGGCGGCTGCAGTAGCTGCGAATGTCCAAGCATGGCAGACGGAGCAGAACAAATTGTTTCCATACGGCGTCGGATTCAGTCGCAACGCTGCTAGAAGCAACAACCTGTCAAATAACAACGAATCAACTCATCATCAAAGCAACGAAAGGCCCGCCACAACCCCAAAGCCATCAGCGCTCGAACCTCCCAAGCTACCGCAAAACCAAAACCCATACGTCGACGAGAAAGGAAATGTTATCTGGAAGATCAGTGATGGGCAGGGCGGATACCGCACATTAAGGTTCGAAGCCTGTACTTCTGATTCCGAGGATAAGGGTGCTAAGCTCAAACGTCCTTCAGCAGTGAACAGAGCTCGCGCGGACAGGAAGCGGAGATCTGACTCGGCTTGCGAGCCGGGAGCCGGTTGCCGTTATGACCTTGATGCTCCTGAGAGGGATAGCGATACGGGTGTATTGAAGGCCCTTAAGAAAATTAGGAGGATGAGATCTGGTGGAGGTTGATTTAGCTTGATAAGTTTGGTGGAGTAGTTACATACGGCGTCTGCTCAATAGCTTCATAGCTTAATCTTGTCTATGGTTCGGATAGTTGTTACACAGATTATTGTACTTCAATCAACGATTTAATCTGAGTGACTGCTATGTGTCTGATATCAATAACCAATCTGCATCTCAACGACTATGCTGAAACCTTGTACGGTACTTAGTGAGGATGCAAGCATGCGTAGGGGTTTATATTCGCGTAAACCCCATCGGGCTAAAGCTTCACCCCGGTTCAACCCCGCAAATGGATTACTCTCGTCGCCGTGATCCGGGGGCATCACCCGCCCTCTCTTGTTCCCTATCGGATGCCGTCTACCCCATGTTTGCCAAGATGGTGCTGGAGGACCCTTCCCGAGTGAGGACTTGCATATATAAGACAGCCCCATGGACAGTGTTTCCTACGACAATCATCTTCCTTGTTCCACTAAGGGCTATCCATCGCCATAATGCCCGGCACGTCAATCCCAGAATCAACTTGCGATGTGCTCATTGTAGGAGCGGGACCGGCGGGGTTGATGCTTGCTACGTGGATGGCAAGGTGCGGCGTCAAAGCCCGGATCGTGGACAAACGAGGCACCAAGGTGAATCAAGCCTTTGTGTAGAGGCAGATCATTTCGCTGACGTGATTCAGATATTCAACGGTCAAGCCGACGGGTTGCAATGTCGCAGTCTGGAAATATTCGATAGCTTTGGGTTTGCTGATCGAGTATGGAAAGAGGCCAATCACATGATAGAGGTGGGCTTTCTTACGTCTACACATGCGGTCCTCGCTGCTAATACACCATATGCAGATGTGCATGTGGAATCCTGGACCGGACGGTATCATAAGGCGCTCTGACCGCGTGCCGGATACTCCTGTTGGCATCTCCCGTTTCCAGCAGGTGGTTCTGCATCAGGGCCGCATTGAGCGGTTCTTCCTGGACTCGTTGAAAGAGCATTCCGACATTCAAGTAGAGCGCGGTGTGCTCCCTGAGGCGCTTGAAATCGACGAATCCAAAGTCGAGGACAGCGCTGCTTACCCAATTACTGTCACGCTTCGTCACCTGTCTGAAGAAGAGGCGATGCCTGAACAAAGCAAGAACGGAGCAGGGACATCCGATGGCCTGTTCCGCAGTAACCTCGCGGCGGACGATTCTGACGATCTGATTCGAAAGAGTCAAGGAAAAGAAGGTACATCCGAGATTGTCAAAGCCAAATATATGGTTGGATGCGACGGCGCCCATAGCTGGACAAGAAGGCAACTTGGCTGGGAAATGCAGGGGGAGGCTACTGATTATATCTGGGGCGTTTTGGACATCATACCAATAACGGACTTCCGTAAGTCAAGTTTCGGACTGTTGACGGTTGTCGCAGCCTGCTAACGAGTTGGTCGTGAATAGCGGACATCAGATTTCGATGTGCCATCCACAGCGAGAATAACGGCTCCTTGATGGTCATTCCTAGAGAACGAGGACTCGTCCGTCTGTACATCCAGTTGAAGGAAATCGTCCCTGATTCCAGTGGAAGAGCCGACAGATCCAGAATCACTCCGGCAGTCATTCTCCGCGCAGCGCAAAAGATACTCGATCCATACAAGCTCACTTATGACTACTGCGACTGGTGGACAGCGTATCAGGTATACATCAGTCAAAAACATCTGAAAATGGAGAAGTCCTCTGACGACAGGGATAGATTGGCCAACGAGTCGGGACGAATTTTGACGCTCATCAGCGGATCTTCCTCGCCGGTGATGCTGTACACACGCACTCGCCAAAAGCAGGCCAAGGCATGAACGTCTCCATGCAAGACTCCTTCAACCTTGGCTGGAAAATAGGCCTTGTCGTAAACGGTCGCTGTCCCCGCTCAATCCTGAAAACCTATCAGTCGGAGCGACGACGCATCGCGCAAGACCTCATCACTTTCGACCATCGCTTTTCCCGGCTCTTCAGCGGTCGTCCTGCTAAAGACGTGCTCGACCAAGAAGGCGTCAGCATGGCCGAATTCAAGCAAGCTTTCGTCAAAGGCAACGAGTTCGCCAGCGGATTGAGCGTCGACTACGGTGCCTCGATGCTCGTTGCCAAAGATGGAAGTTCGGTCGAACAGGGAGATGGGACGGACGTTGGTGCCGCGAGCTCCGCCTCCGGAAAACAGGTTGTTGGCAAGCAGCAACTATGCTCGAACATCAGACTCGGCATGCGCTTCCCATCTTTCAAAGTCCTGAACCAATCGGATGCGCGACCCTGGCATTTCCAGGAGAGACTGTTGAGCGATGGCCGTTTCCGCATCATCCTTTTCGCAGGAAATGTGAGTAGTGCCACGCAAAAGGAACGCGTCGACAGCTTCTGCGCCACTCTGGACGCGCCCAAGTCGTTCATTCGTCGCATCACGCCGCCCACGGCGAAAATCGACTCGGTAGTAGATATCCTGACCCTACACTCCGCAAAGAGGACAGACGTTGAGTTGCTCCGGGACTTCCCCAGTATCCTTCATCCGTTCGATGACAAGACGGGCTGGGACTATGCCAAAGTGTACGTGGATGATGAGAGTTTTCACGAGGGTCATGGGCAAGCTTACAAGAATTACGGAGTTGATCCGGAAAGAGGCTGTGTGGTCGTATTGAGGCCCGATCAGTACGTTGGATACATTGGCGAAATTGAAGATGTAAGCGACCTTGAGGCTTATTTTGGCGGCGTCATGATTGAAAGAGGTGTAAATGGGTCGTGAGTTATAGGAATTTTGTTGTCGTGCTTGTGGGTTCTGGAACTAAGTCTATTACTCATGCCTCTAGCCTGGTTTTGCTATGCATTCTATCCCCCATCTGTCCGTCTCTTCATGATTTCGACCGCTGGAGCCGGCACAACTGTTGAAGATGTGAACTCAACTTTCCTAGCCCGCTGATATAGCTCCTAGTTGGAGATGCTGCTACTGCGGTTTGTGCGAGCAGCGTTGGCTTCCTCCTCTATTTCTCTCATCTTGCCCAGCCTAGCTTGGGGAAGCCACTTGTCCTCCGGCGTGAAATAGTACGAGAGGATGCCGAAGATCGTGACAGCTCCAAAAATGACCGGCGAGTAGTTGAAGTTGTCAGCTGAGACCGGAAATTCCAGAGGGGAAAACAGAACTGCAGCCAGGTAAAGGTTCCAAACCAATGCAATCAAGCACAGTGGACGGGACCATTTTCCGAGGGACCAGCGGGAATGCTTGAACTCATGCGGGGTAATGAAAACACGACCGAAAGCGATGAGAGCATACGCGGTGATGGTCGGTACGCCTGCTGCACTAACAAGAGACGTGAATGCGACAGGCGATGGCAGGATGGTGCACAGCAAGAGAGCAGCGACCGTGTGCATGACAATAACGGCATTGCGCGGCTCCTGCGTTTTCGATACGGCGGAAATCCATCCGGAGAAAGGTAAAACACCGTCTCGAGCAACGGCCCAGATGAGACGCGAACTAGCGACACCTGCAACAGTTGTGTTCTAAACGGACGTCAGCATGTCACAATGATAGTGGAATCGCAAAGAACTTACGAGGATGAGTCCAAGGATGCAGATGACAGTCATGAAGACCTGCCCACCCTGACCCAGGGTCATGGCATAGATTTCAACAAAAGGCTGCGGAGCACCCAAACTGTAGAGAACATCCAAGTTTGGAGTACAGAACAGGAAAAGGATTATCATTGGGAATCCAATAGCAGCAGATGCTCCAGCGGACGTGAAGATTCCCTTGGCAGCTGTCTGGCTGGCATCCTTCGTCTCCTCGCTAATGTGGCCGCTAGCTTCGAATCCAACGAGGATACCGGCGGTGACGTAGTAAGACAACATCCAGTTCCATACAGGTGGCGCACCAGTCTCGTTGTACGTTTGAGTGAAGACAAACTCGGCTGATTGGAAACCGATAGTCTTGGATGCCGCAATAGGAAGCCAGATGATGTTCAGGAAGAAGTCCAAAAGGATGAGGTAAACAGCGGCTTTGAAGATCCAGCTGTACGTCCTCGGGTTCATGTAGTTCATGGAAAGAGCGATGCAAAGGATTATCTCGGAAACAATCCATTGGACGGCGCGGAACTTGATGTCGTTGGTGTCAGTGGTGAAGTCAACGCCGAAGACGGTGATCTCGGAAAGCAAAAAGTTGGCAGCCGCCTGACAGTTCGAGGCAACAAAGGTGGTCCAGGCAGTGGTACTCCACCACGCTACGATAAAGCCGAAGAGACGTCCATAGCGGCGGCCACCGGACTCCGCAGCCCAGCTAATTGAACAGTCAGACCACGATGTTTGGAGGATCAACAGTCAGCTTACAAGTAGATCGACCCAGCAGCAGGCAAAGCCGAACATATCTCAGCTAGCACGGCAGCCGTTATCATGACGAAAAAGCAGGTCACGACGTAGCTCGACCTGAAATTGCCGTTAGTGATGAGTTTTTTCCTGTTCGCAGGTCGAGTTGAAAGTTACCAGTAGGCAGCAGGTCCTCCTGCTCCGATACCGATGGTAAAAGTAGTGCGTACACCTCCTACACAGTACAGGGCGGCTGATTGCGTTAGGACAAGTGGACCAGTTTTTGACAACTATGCTTACCGAAACTGGCAGCAAAGCTTTCGAATAGCTTCCATTGGCGATGCAGTGACTGTAAAAATGTCAGTAAAACGGAAGATGCTTCCATATCATGTAATACGCACCTGCTTGTATCCGAGGGCGTTCTACCTGCTTGTCAGTATGCAGATCACCTCCAACGGGGGAGCAGCAGAGGTCGATTTCGATGTCATAGCAGCCTTCTTCTCGCGCTCATTAAAGCGATCAAGTTCAAGCGGTATGTTCTCAGCCTTCCCCGCTCCCATAAAGGGAACGGTCCAGCACCCGCGTTGCCATGACTTCGATTATTTCAATTGCTCTTGGCCCTCTTGGACTCACCAACCTTGAACGAGCAAGAAGAAGGATGTATGAACTTATCTGGTCGACACTCATGGCTCCATTGACCTTACAAGGTAGCGCTCGTCAGAGTCCATGCTGTCTGTTTCTGCGAAGTCGGATTGCAGCGGGTTGTTCGGTCTGGTGGCCTCATCTTCGCGTGGCGGGCCTGTGGCCTTCGGAAGAACTTGTTCGACACTCATTTTGCTATTGAACAATGTCGGGAAAGCAACGATAAGGGCGGACTGGTGTCGTAGAGGAGGTGCAGGAGATGTTGAAGTGTTGCAATTGCGGGACGATGAAGATTTTGTTTTCCCAACGATCGGTCCAAGGGTCGTCATGCAAGTGGCGCCTTGCGCTATGTCCCGCCGCTAGCCGTCGCTGCCCTCGTGCACTCTGGCGTTATGCTTTCCGGTCCTTTGATACAAGACCTGTTATTGTAACAGCTTCGACAGACGTGTATATCCGAAATTGCATAGGCTTCGTTGATGTAGGCGTACCTTGAGGCATCGCATTAGTTGGTGTTCTCGCCGCCGTAGACGTACAACACCACAGCCAAATGCGGACTAGACGGTATCTCGGCAGGTCTTCGGATCTTCATCTCCCCTCCCCAACCTTACCCCCTCGACCTTTCCATCCACCAACTCACCATGGAAGACAACTGCCGTTTCGCTGCGGCCATCGAGCTTCAGCATGGAGCTTCTCATCTGCCGGAAGACTTCTGCGATCTCCATGGCACGTGAGGATCTCTCGATCTTCCCATCCTCTCCTCCCGCAAGACACGCAAAACAGATCTCCAAACGTTGTTATCCCATCGATCGTGGGCTTGGCGAAACTAATGACAGCAAACTGGAATATGAAGCCGTTTTATCTTTGTCCACGCATTGCGGAGTCACCGCTATCTCGAGTCACCAAGCCATCTGGACCGATGACCCCGTTTCTGTCGCAGAGTCGACAAAGCATCGTGTCTTGGACAGCGACTCGATCATTGGATAGTAGTGGACCAGACCACAACGGCCGCGGTATTCTTACATCAAAGCTTCTTCATGGATGTCTCAAGAGGGCCTGGAAGCGCGTATCCTGAGCCGCAGTGTAGACTCGTACCCCCTCTCTAACGCCATCAATATGTTCCCAGAGCGAACAGCAACCAGCAAGTCTTTCTTGAAGGAATAGATTTCTGGCATCTGCTTCTGTGATATATCGTATCGGGGATCGCTTCTCGTCGTCAAATTTGCGTTGCTGGGCGTTTCATGATCTGACGCCGCTGATGACAACGTCTCTTCGATTCGCCTGAAACACTATGGTTGATTTCATTCATAGGGCTGGAACATTGCTAAGTTGCCTTAACAGTGTTCTCTTACGCTCCATCGATCAAATCCCAGTGTAAGTAGTAGCCGGATATGCTCCTCGAGTCGGTAGTTCCAGACCGTCACGTCCTTCCTCAATGGCCTTCTTTTTCTGCATTCTGTCATGTTTCTCTCAAGTGCATCAGTCATAACCGGGAATTTCACCTCCTTGTTATCAGTTTGGTCGGCTTTTGTTGCACTTGATATCGAAAACGACGGCTGGATCCGCCACGTACATCATGCTAGCACATTTAAGGAGTTCTCTACCCGCGGGAGGGTGACGAAATCGCGTAGTCTCTCCTGCAGCATAAAGCTGGATTGCCATCGCTGTATGAGCTATTCTCTCTTCAAGAATCTTCTGAACTTCTTTCGGCACCTTCCACAATGATCATCCAGAAGAGACTTCACTGGACCCAACGCATTGCGCTCGTCAGGCATAATCTCCACTCGGCAAGCCGGACGGGCGATTTCAGCTTCTTCAAGAATGTTCAAGCACACAGTCTCGTTGAGGGAATTGATCACCTAGCTGCTCTGACGGATGCACTTGGTGACGCTGCGGACCAGGTGCTCGCTTCGCTTGACAACTACAATTCGGTCATCGCCTATGTTCACGAAGACGCTTTCAAGAACGTATACGAGAGCGTCAAAACTGGCGTGAGGGAACAGAGTGGTAGCTACGACGACCGCCGTGCCATCTACAGTGTCGATGCCACACAGCAGAAGGAGAAGGCAGAGAAAGCTATTGACAAGATGATCAACTCGGCTATCACAATGATTAGTGCGCAGCCGAGCACTTGTCAGGATGAAGCTGCCAATGTCTGGATTATCGGAACGACGTTCGTGGCGGACGCAATGCAGGTCTGCCAAATTGAGATCGACAAGATGGAGGGATACATGGAAGACTTCATCCGGCTTGAAAACTCCTGGTCCACAGTGCAGAGCGCCACAGTGGCCGCCATTGGCGCCCTCAAGGGTATTTACACATTGATGGCGCCGTCGGAGGTGGCCGAGAAGGTCGTCAAATCCGAGCAGACTCAACAGACAGAGTCAGGCGTCAAGTCAATGTTACGGAGGATGAGCACGGCTTTGACTTCATCGTCCATGAACCAGGCACCGCCATCCCGGAGACAATCAGTCCTTTCAGTCTCCTCACATTCGCCCTCGTACGGTTTCCACAATAGCGACAACCAACATCAAGCAAATGGCTTCGGATCGCATAATGCTCCAACCTTTTCGGCTTCTTTCGCGCCTAAACTGACACAGAGGTCCAAACTCAGCAGCGGCTCATTCAACACCATGCCCATGATCCCACCTACACCTGGTGACGCGCTGCAGAACCCATTTGACAGTTCATTCGGAACGTAAGTTGAACCCAAGCACCTCTTCATATCGATCCTCGCTGACTGACTCTTACCAGCGACAACCTTGGGCCGACTGAGGATGTTCCTCCGGTCCCACAGATGCCAGGCCCCTACACGAGTACCGGCCACGGCGGCGACCTCAGTGACGCGTCCCACATGCCGCGCCAATTCTCCCCAACCTCCAACCAAACGAGCGACACCAGCCACGGCAGTTTCGACGCAGAACTCTCGCCAGGTCGCCCGCGCAGCAACAATGTCCACGGGACAGCACCTGATCTAGATATGCTCTTCATGTAAGTCTTCCGGCCCTCATCCTCTGCATCTTTTTCAAGTATTGAAACTAAGGTAACAGGCGAGCTGATGCAATTGGACAGGCAAAGTGATGATCCACTTGATGTGCCAATGGCGGAAGCGCACTTACACGACGGACCTCACGGGTCGCTGTTCCGGCGCATGTCGACGATGGCGCACACGAACCCGACCACCATCGTTCATTGAGCAACTGAATCTCTCGATACAAAAACACAAAGAGATGAATCTCAAAGCCCTTGTGCGGATCCGACGCATTTGGAGGGGAATTCATCGAGGACGGGGTAATACACGCATGGAACGTCTCATTTGCGGTTTCTTTGGCGTTTTGATCTATGGTCGTTTGGCGGCATACCTAATACTTTGCTGATTGTACGCGCACCGTCACTACAGAAGCCAAGTCAACTGAGGTTGTATCTAGACCTACTACGTGATGAATACAGAGACACTTGCTTTTACATGACGTCAAAGACGATACTGCTTTCTTGATATGGGGAGACTGTTATCATACCCCCACGTAGACGGTTGAAATTACATACGCCTGCGGCCCGATCAGTCCCATCTCTTAACCCTATCCTTCATCCAAGAGTGTCCAGGATCGCCGCGCTTCTCTCTCATATCCGACTCCGTACTCTCACTCGAATCGACAACATCTGCAACTTCCGATCCGCCGCCCGACTCATGCGGCTCATGACCAAGCCGAGGACCCCACTCGGGATACTCGCCCTTCCACATATCATCCAGCGTGACGCCCAGCAGCTTGCAATCGAGTGTGCCCCACTTCCTCGTATAAAGCTCGCGACCACACTGCGCCGTGTCCCACCACGCGGCCTGGAAGCCTCGGGGGTCGTACGTCCACGCCTCGCCTCGACCGCCTTTCTGCCTGTCCTGCCAGGAGTTGCGCTCGGTGCTGTATTTGACGTCTTGGAGAGTTCGCAGCTCCCGCAGGAGGTTGCGGTAGCGCGGTGAGTCGGGCAGCTGGTCGAGATCGAGTGGAGCGAGTGTTGCGTTCGCTTCGGCCGCAGTAGCATCGGGTTTGCCAGTGTCCGCTCCGGTTCCGTTGTCGTGTAGCCGAGACGCTGCGGGCGTGGTGTCGAGGTCGGACTTCGCGGCGGGGAAGAACTTGGTCTCGGGGTCGTCGATGGTGTTGGCGACGTCGAAGATGTGGCCGGCGTGCACGTTGTCTTTGGTGAAGCCGTGCAGGAGGAGACGAGCATAGGCATCGCAATCGGTGCTGTAGTAGGGAACAAACGTGTCCCACTGCCCGATTGTGCGCCAGGCTTCGACGTTGACGAGAGCCAGGTTGTCGAATTCGAAGAACTTGATGGCCCAGGCGCCTGTGGCCGGACGCATGCTTTCGAGACTCCATGTGCTGTTGGACTCCCGGTCAGGCTCCAGGGAACCGTCGAGGATATCGAGGACGCGCGAGTAGAACGATCTGTAGGGGACCACGTCTTCGTCTCCAAGTATCCCGACGTCCATGTGGCTCCAGAAGAAATACGACCATCCATGGGCGATGCCGATGCGGAGGAAGAGATTTTGCAGCTGAGCGAAGTTGTACAGAGTCGGTGTCTGCAGTATTGCGACACCGTAGCGGTTACGGTAGAGTTCGTAGGGAATGCGGAAAGGGTTGTCACTCGACAGTCTGCCTTCGTTGTTGGCGTCAAGGGTACCGCTGTTATCAACTATAACGATGTCTTCCCGAGGCCAGCCAGCTGAAATGTACCCCAAGATGGTTTGCCTTAGCATCTCATTGTTTCTGGTGAAGCCGATGAACAAAGGCGTTCTTGGTCGCTCTTCCGGAGCTGCATTGTACGATGCCACTTGAGGATGGAAATCGGCCCCTAATGGCGGGAAGTAGAGTTGCAAAGCGCTAGAATTTGATCCAAGCACAGGAGCCAATTTTGACTTTGGCGTCTCGCCCTGACCCGAGGGGCCGTCGTACGCTGCTCGAAGGGCGGAGAGGAAAACGGGACAGATGGCAAGAGCCGCGAAGAATACAAATGTGAAAGCAAGTAACAATTTCTGCAGGAACGACGATGACGGTTTGTTTTGCAAAGATGTATCTGGAAAAGCGGCCTCTTCTGCGTCAAAAGCATCGTCTTCGACTATTGGTGGGAGCTTGGAGTAAGGCTGATCAGAAGAGGAGAAAGCGAAAGGGAAGCCCATTTTTGATGCACAGCACCTGAATATCCTCCCGGAGTACACCGGATTCATAAGTCCAGAGACGCCAATGGGAGGGTTAAATTGGGATTTCTACTGCATCGATGTGGTGCTGCTCGTCGTGCCAGAGAATCCGGGTAAGGCTCGCACATGTACCAGTAGTGACTCCAATCGAGAAGTATAGTCCTGTGTTGGGATCCGTGTTCAACCGGACGGGACCTCTGGTTTGTTTTTGGCAACGAGCTTTCTGGAACTGGACGGCTGTGTGATCCGGCTGGACATGTCGGGCCACAGTGCGACACACAAAGCCTGAAGAAGATGAAATCTGGCAAGACACCAGAGTGCTGGAAGATGGTAGTCGAAGGATGTAACTTATGCCTATTGTTGTACATTTGTGCGATGAGAAAACCACCTCACGTCGCCGCAAGGCAACAGCCGCCTGAGTCGCTTGACGGCATGTGCAGAATTGTTTGCGAAGTAGTTCATGTTTTTTCTTTAGGATGGAATCAAAACCCACCTGCTGCACAGTGGCAGATCAATGACATGACATGAAAGGCTGAAGAACGAAGAAAAGCTTGTCTGGACGTCGTGAGAGGATCGTCATAAGTTAGCTTACCCTTGGCTTGGAAGCCACGGCTGAGCGACGACAAGTGTCGCAAGTGTTGCCATGCGAAACGTTCCATACCAAGAGTCTCCGTTTCACGGGTCGTTGCATGCTTGAGTGTTCTGTTGCCGTCTTCAAGTTGTTTGTGGTGTTGGAAAAAGCCACGATCGACTTCCGTGCGCGGACGCGACGACCGCTCGACTGCTTCAGCGAAGAGGTTGATAAGCCACCTACAAAAGGTATTATCCCGACATCTTCTGCTGGAATCGTAAAGTGATGCTAGCGATTCATTCTACTAACTAAATTTACGCAGGAGCTGGATGTTGCGGCCTCGAGAACCAAATCTTGATGGAGGTTCTCGTACCTAAGCTAACTAACGTTAGTTAAGTTAAGCGCCGACTTTCCCCCGAAGATGGAAGCCCAGAGGCGGAACACTCACAACCATTTCCTGCACCTCGAACAGTCCCACAGGTGCAGTCGTGCGCGCGGTTGGCATGACAGTTGCCACAACCATCAAGACCAGGGACGCAGACTCTCGAGCTTCTGAGTAACGTTAACGTTAACGTCGCAAACGCGTCATCGCTCGCCGCGTCAGGCACAAGGCGTTTTGGGCTGCCCAGGTGCCTTTCGTTTGTCAATTCCACGACGCTGTAACTGAACTACGGTAACTAACTTAGTCGTCTCGCAAACCTCCACCCTGCCAGTGCTTCTCCTGCCTTCGCGTTCGAAGAACCACGACGCGTACCGTTGCTTGGGGGCTAGTTGTAACTGACGTGAAAACTCTCCTGCTGATATGAACAGGCTGAACGCTCGCTCCAAACGACACTCATCTAGGCCTTTCCCAACAAGTATTTGCGCCAGAGAACTCTTGTATTCTTCACAACGGCCGGTAGCCCGATAAAGTGCGACCTTTCTGGTGGGACCCGAGTTCGCAAAGGTAGTGCAGTCAGCGAAGATGCCTACACAAGGCGACTTCCCGTACTTGAGAGCCACGCTCCAACAGGAAGTGAGGTTCACCCACGGCGCCGTATGTGTGGCCTCGAATGTGAAAAGCTGACACCGAAGTCACAGGGAGAAGAGGCGAACGCCATGTGCGACGTGCAGTTCTATCCGTACACGCCGCCGGGAGAGGATCCCGTCTTCGCCGTCACCGGGGGTCGGAATGTGAGGGATAGCTACCATCCCCCCACCTCGACGCTGCTGACGCATCTAGACTTTAGTGTGTCGTCCGGTGCTCAAGCAAGATCGTGCTGTTGAGATACTGCAAGAGTTCCGTGATCGGGGTCCGCGCAATGACAACGACCCCCAGAGCAAAGAAAAGAACAGCAATCGGGATGATGAGAAGGATACCCTGCTGAACAGCCTCTGCTGGTCCCAAGATATCAACACTGGTGACCCATTGATATGCGTGGCTAGCGACTGCCCGCCCAACATCACGGTGCTCAATGTACGGACAGGAAAGCTTGCGAGAGTGTTGACAGGGCATGGGAAGGCGGTCAACGATATCAAGATCTCGCCATCGTCGCCGACAATACTCGCCTCTGCATCCAAGGACCACACCGTTCGCGTATGGAACCTGGAGCCAGAGTACCAGAAGCAGGCGTGCTCGGTGATTTTCGCCGGTCACCGAGGTCACGAGCAGTCTGTCATGAGCATCGCGTTCCACCAGTCAGGCCGATATCTTGTCTCCGGTGCGCAAGACACGGCGGTGAAGCTCTGGGTCATCCCGGAGCTACCGACCAGCAGAACGGGCACCGACAACGTCATGCAGATCCAGCAGCCGCACTTCTCGACAACAGAACTCCACTGCGAACACGTCGACTGTGTGAAGTTCTACGGCGATCTCGTGCTCTCAAAGGCCTCCGGAGAGGGGAGGATCGTGCTGTGGAAGATCGACGGCTTCAACTCTGCCAACGATCCTCCATCACTCGATGCTGTAGGGACAACGCCCGCAGGGAGAGGTACTAGCAACCCCAAGCACGGCACCACCGAATCGGCCTTCGGGACGCGCTTCCAGATCCTGATGCAGTTTGACTGTCCGGACACCACGCTCTCTCGGATGCGATTCGACCTATTCCACATGCCGCAGAAACGGCCGATTCTGGCCGTCGGCGACGAGCAAGGCAAGCTACTGTGGTGGGATCTGCAGCGGTTCGAGGAGATGGGCTTCAGTGCTGCATCCGCAGACGCTGGGAACGGCGGAAGCGGCGAAGGCGAGGACTCGACGTTTGATTTGAAGTCGAGAGGCCCATTCGCTCGGATCCCGGCGCATGAGATCACGGCCGTGATGGAGATCGTTGAGACGTCCGACGGCCTTGACAAGCCTGACAGGCTCAAGGTCGCAAAGGGGAATCATGGGCCAAAGGCCAAATGGAGCAAGATGGCCACCGCACCAAACAGCTTCGTGGTCAGGGGGATCGCATGGAGCACTGGCGGCGAGTGGGCGGTGGCGGTCGGTGATGGAGGAATGGTTTGCTTGTTCCGAAGATGGGATTAACGGACGCGATGACGGGTGTCTTGGGTGGATGAGGGGGAGGGAGCGGGGTGGCGTCGCTACTACTGCTGCTGCCATCGAAGAAGGGAAATGGCCGCCCCGCGGTGGCACAAGGCGCCGTTTGATGGATGGGCAGTGGTGAGAATCGCCACCAACGCGATGCTCCTTTCTGCGTCGGGCTGCGACCTTTGGAATTCTTGGGCATCACGACGACGCGGCTCATCGGTCGATTGCACCTTTCTCTCCTTTCCGTCCAAGTCGACTTGCGTGCGCCGGAGACTGCGGCGTGCTGGGTGGGAGGATGGCTGGATGAAAAACAAGTGGTGGCTTCGCGATCGCCGACAGAAGCGCTGCGCGAGCGCATGCCATATCCCAATTCTCCCACACTACCCTCAACGCAGTCCTCGTCTTCTGATTGGGCTGTTCATTGACGGAACGTTCGGTCGTCTAGAATCCGTTGGAAACAATATGCCCATCAGACACGGGTTCCGGCTATTCAATCACATAACGTTAAGGGATAACAGTGCGATCCTTGCTCGGGAATTCCGACAGCTTTTCGGCACGTTTACGAGTGGTAATTACAGGGGAAATCTGCGGTGTCGACTGGTTCCGTGAGGTTCCAAGTTCCCCATCTTCATCAGTAACTTACGTACCGAGAGGCCTGCGCAGTTTACCTCGTGGTGTCCCGGAGCACTTCAACCTTTCGGTCAGTTGATGCACCTAGGCTAGGCTTACTTGGACGTCTCCAGACGAGGTAACGGGTGGGCTCGACTCCTCAATCAATAACTCACTGTTCCGGCTTGCTGTAACTCTCAAAAATGCAAGTCAGACTTACTTCTGCTTTTGGAGCTGCTTCAAGACAGCTAAACACGCTGTCGTTGCTTGCTTCGACCGTGCAGGCTGGCCACGACTGCACTGCCCAGGTCTCCAGCGAGTGTAGATGATTCCGACCTTTCGAGAAGGATCTTCACGTCTGTTTCGCCTTCATCAGCGCCACCTCACGGAGTACTTCTCCGTGGGCGTTGATGCGTGATATTTCTCCCATGCTGCTAATAAGCGCGAAGCCGCTTCACTGGTCCTCGTCGCTCTGCCAAGCAGGGTGCCGGGGGTCAGGTCGTTGTACAGACATGGGCTGGCGCACCCTATGCGCGACACATCGTCGATCCCAGGCCGCCAGTCTCGCAGCATGCGCCGGCTTGGAGCAGGACAAGCACAGGAAGGCCCAGGCAGGCCCAGGCAGGCTCAGCTGTCATGCTTGCACGGCGCATGCGAGGGAGGCGTCGCTATTCGAGCTGGAGCGGTCTTGGCCCCCATGCGTCCAGGCGCAGAGGTGCAGAGGTGCAGATGATCGCCGGCCAGGAAAGACCGTCGGGGATTTTCAGAGGCACAATATATGGAATGGAGAGCATCCGACAGGGCGAGGCAGCGGCGGTGTGAGTAAGAAGCGACGGTGCCAGTGGAGAGTGAGGCTTGCGGGTGGCGGGTGGCACCGCAGCTCTGTCTGGTGCGTGCTTGCCGAGGCTTGCAGGCCAGCTCGTCGTGGTTGACCGTGAGAGGCAAGCCGTTCCGCAGAGCCAGAGTTGGGCGGTGATGCTCTCCCGCTGGGATGGTGAAGCGGTGGTGGAGCGGGGAGAGTGGAGTGCAACGTGAAGAGGAGCGTCGACCGTAACTTAGAGCGTCGACCGTGACTTAGAGCGTCGACGGTCGAGTGTCGGTGCCAGAGCGGCTGTCAGTGCACGCGTCGGGTTTCAGGACAGTGGCAGGTGTGATGATATGAGCTCGCCTCGCATGACTCTGCGCCGGCGCGAACCTCGAACCCGGTAGTGGGAACGGGGTCTCACGAGTGACGAGGGCGGCGGCGGCGGCGTCGTCGTCGTCGAGGTTGTGGTAACGTTAGGGCGGTCACGGTGGCGGCGGAGCGAAGGATGGGGTGGGTGGTGTAAGTTCAGTACATGGCGACGATGAGATTGTGATAATCTATGGTTAGCGAGAGGAGGCGAGACTGTTGAACGGAGCAGGAGTCGATGCCGAGGGCCGATACAGTACATACAGCACAGTATGTATATGGAGAGGTGGTCCACAGAGACAGACGGCGGAAGAGCGGCGGAAGAGCGGCGGAAGGACGGGCGGCAGGCGGGTTCGCGGTGCCGCCGACAGACAGCTTTTGTCCTTTCGGCCAATTCTCTCCCACGGGCACTTCTTGCGCTCTGGGACCGGGGGGGCACAAATCACTAATTGATCTGTCGTGGGGATGTCGCAGCCAGGCCCGGCCGGGGAGACGGCTGCTGCGTCACGCATGCCATCCTGGCAGCAGTCAACCCGGTCCGTTCTCTCTCTCTCGAAGCCCGCCGGCACTCTCATCAATCAGCCCACCAGAACGGTGACGATGCGGTCCAGCCGACGAGGGAGAATACCGAAAGTGAGCAGTATCATCGACCATCCAGCACCATCCTCAACTGCGAGTGTGAGAGCCCTGGAGGTCGAGTCAGGTCCCGTCTCCCGTCCTCGCTTAGCTCTGCTACAGAACAGTATGGTAGTGGTAGTAGTGGTGGTAGTAGTGGTGGTAGTAGTGGTGGTAGTAGTGGTGGTAGTAGTGGTGGTAGTAGTGGTGGTAGTAGTGGTGGTAGTAGTTGTGGTAGTAGTTGTGGTAGTAGTGGTAGTGGTGGTAGTGGTGGTAGTGGTGGTAGTGGTGGTAGTGGTGGTAGTGGTGGTAGTGGTGGTAGTGGTGGTAGTGGTAGTAATCTAGCGGTAGTAGACAGCCAGCCAACGCCAGCCTCCCCCTCATCAACTCCTCTGTGCTGCACTCCTCAAGCAGACCCAGCAAGCAGCGCGCAGCCGCCTTGCAGCACCCAGCACCCAGCACCCAGCACCCAGCACCCGGCACCCAGCATCCAGCATCCAGCACTCCTTGAGCGCACAGCGCTGATAGCCAAGTGCTTGCTTGCTGTACGGAATACAGTTGTACGTTCCCGCACCATGTACACACCCCGGCCAAGCCCGCCGTTAAGCAAGCCAACGGCCAATGGCGCAATCCCCACTGGCCTGGTCGCTCCATATGCTCGCTCCATATGCTCGCTCCATATGCTCGCTCCATATGCTCTCTGCTCTCTGCTCTCTCTCTGTTCTCTGCTTGCTCCCTGCGCCCTGCTCCCTGCCCGCAACACGTTCTGCCATGACGCCGACTGCACCGACTGCACCGACTGCACCGACTGCACTGACTGCACTCCAGCGCCCGCGCCCTGAGAAGAAGCGGCCGCGAACCTCAAGACACTTATAAACGCCAGAAGCGCCATCGCCGATTGCCCCCGAAAACTGCCAGTCCACCCAGTCCACCCAATCCGCCCAAACCGCCCAACAGAGCTGTCGCATCTTCGCATCCTCGCATCCTCGCATCCTCGCTTCTTCGCATCCTCGCTTCCTCGCTTCCCTACCAGTTGCCCTCCTCCAGCCTCGACCACCACCGGAGTACCTCGCTCTCCACCCTCCAACACCACCGGAGTACCTCGCTCTCCACCCTCCACCACCACCGGAGTACCTCGCTCTCCACCCTCCACCACCACCGGAGTACCTCGCTCTCCACCCTCCACCCTCCACCCTCCACCCCCCACCCCACTCCCCTGTCCTCCCTCTCCGTTGCTTGCACCTGCACGCCGCTTCGCCCTCGTGCAACACCCCGACCTCACCGGACCCGGATCGCATTCTCTGCGTCCAGCGGCTGCTGTTAGGCATCGCCCTTGTCCGAGGTCCTTCGTTGCGCCCTACGCTGCCCCCAAAGCCGCCGAGCACCCCCCAAACCTGAGCATACAGCACAAGCCCAAAACATGGAGACTACATTCATCACCATCCACGGTACGTGCCCGTCCACGAACATGGCCATTTTCCGTTTTGATGCTGATTGTGGTGTTGTCAGACCTTAGTCG
This sequence comes from Saccharata proteae CBS 121410, assembly GCA_010015785.1. Lineage (NCBI taxonomy): Eukaryota > Fungi > Ascomycota > Dothideomycetes > Botryosphaeriales > Saccharataceae > Saccharata > Saccharata proteae. The sequence continues at coordinate 1,105,835 of ML978711.1, read as the reverse complement.
TCAGGCCCGCATCCTCTATTCGTCCGACTCCATCGTCGACATTCTCGGCCACACGCCCGATGAGGTCGTCAACCGGTCCGCCTGGGATTTTTTCCACCCAGACGAGATTCCTCTGGCCAAGGACTTTCACAGTCGCGGCGTCAAGCTTGACAAAGCTGCCGTGCTGGCTTATTGCCAGATCAGGAATCGCCAGGGCGAATGGGTTGGCTGCGAATGTTGTTTCTCTGTCGTGTACGATGTCATGGTCTGTTGTACCAGCGTCTACCGCCGAGGAATGACCAGCCAAAGTGCGTGTTTTGCCCCCACGAACCACAACGCTTGCTGATCGGTCCTGCAGAGCGAGCCGTCGAGGCTCCTGTCGTCCGTAAGCTTTTCACATCCTCTCCGAAGGATCCAAGATACCACATGTTGTCGCACCTCTCGAGCAAGTTCGACCTCGGCGAAAAGCAGCAGACGCACGAGCCTCGCGCCGCACTGTTTCTCAATCGATTCACCCGCACCCTCACCATCATGTACGCGACGAGCGGCATTGAGCAAGTCATTGGCATCCCCGGAGAGGAGATGAAAGGTAAAAGCTTCTACTACTGCATCCAGGAAGGCTGCCTGGAAGACGCTGTGAGGTGTCTGGAACAAGCGAAGGGCAATGACTCGATAGCTTACCTTCGCTTCTGGTTCCGTGATCCACGACCCCTGGATGCGCGTCAGGAACGGGCCCAGAGCGAGGAAGATACAGACGAATCGATGACTGATGTCACCGAAGACGAGGAGGACGGCGGAGTGAACCTGCGACGGGAGAGCCCGGACATGCGATCCGCCCAAGCATCATCACACGGCGCATCCCTAACCTCACCAGAACAGAGTCACTCAGGCATCGACACTGACAACCCAAGCACGTCCGAAGGGCCATCTCGAACCTCTTCTGGCGAAAGTGGTGATCCACGGAACTCGCATGCCGCCATATTCGGTCAGCCGCTTGCTCCTCAGTCGTCGGCCTCTTCGCCTGGCTCAACGAACGGCCGTCGTGAGCCAATTGAGCTCGAAGCCGTCGTGTCGTGCACATCGGATGGCTTGGTTGTGTGTCTGCGCCGCGCTCGTCCAACCCTGCCCACTGCGGCAGCGCCCCAGCAACCACCAGCTCAGCCCAACTACGCGAACGGTATATTTGCAGCGCCGTGGGCGCATGAGCCGGTCTTCCTGCCGCCGCTACCGCAGCCGGTCAACCCGATCAACCCGTACGAAAGCGCATCTCGCATGGGCCTGGGAGCTCCTGCCGCTATGCGTACGGCAACCGGCGGACCCATGTCGCACGACCTCATGCAAAGCATTAGGGATGTGGCCGTATTCGCGTGGGCTTTGACGGGTATCAACGGAAGTCTTGCTGAGTACTCTCGAGGTAAGCCGAAAGGTGAGAGTCAGCCACCAGACGGGTTCCCGGTATGGGCTCCCAGCATGGGGAGCAACGACAGCATGCGCAACGACAGCATGAGCTCAGGCAGTATGCAATACGCGAGCTCGGGGAACGGCAAAGACCTGTTCGGTGACCCCGGACTAGGCAACGGGAACGGGAGCCGGTATATGTGAAGAGTGAGAGGGGCGCAAAGGGTGCCAGAGCCGGACCCATCTGTTTGACGGAGGAATATAGGCGAGCAGAGAGGAGCACAGGCGCACGAGCAACATGACCTTGACGAATGGTACGGCAGTTCAGAACGAACGACAAGGGGCTGGCTGGCCAGAACTCGGTTCTTTCATCGCTGTTTGACTCTTTTGCTGCTGCGGTTGCTGTCTTTTCCTGCAATATATCATGTTGCCATTCTTGCGAGCAAGCGATTCCCGCACAGGCTGAGCAACGCAATGAGAGTTGTCCGTTTCAAGTCGACATCTGTTGAATCCAAAACACCACAAAAAAAACAAAACCCTCACTTTTTTTTTTTCATCCTAGCGAGCAGTGCGACACTCGAAAAATGAGTGGGCAGGCAGGCAGGCAGGCAACGCACGTCTGACGAGAACCCGTGGTTGTGGTTGCCGACGAGAAGATGCGTAGCCGCTGGAGTCCCACCAAGGGCCCCGGGGGGGGGGGGGGGGGGGCACGGGATCGCGGGAGTCTCCGAAATGCCCACGGCTCGAAAAAGCTCACATCGCCTAAGCTTCTTCCTTTTCTCTGGGCTGATGGAGCGAGAAGGGTTTCGGCGTCGTCGTACAGTCCCTCCCCCCACCCCTACCCGTCCCTTTTACCAGCAATCCGGGAGCAGAGTGGCGCAATTTGCCAGGCGGCAGCAGGGAGGCTCCTAGGAGAGTCGAAGTGCTGGACGGACGTTGGCCCGGTGCCCGGCTAGGTTAGGATGAGAAATTGAAGTCCCCCGGGGGGCTGCTGCTGCTCGGTTGCATGCAAGGCAACGCGACTCTGAACGTGTCGGCCAACGGCTTTTTGCGGGATGGGCGGCGGTAAGGGAAGAGAAGAGGTCTTTTCCCTGGGGCTGGGCTCTCTCTTGGGGGGGGGGGGGCCAGGGGGGCACGTGAACGCTCACTCACTCACTCACTCACTTGGACCTGGACGTTGCTTCTGCTTGCTTGCTTGCTTCCTTCCTTCACACTTGGACTTTGGCCGCCGATGGGAGGAGGCGAACTCTCTGGCCTTTTTGTTGCCCCGTTGCCCCGTTGCCCCGTTGTGAGGGTTTCTGGAGAGCGTTCGTGACACGGCCAACGGGTTCGGAGGCATACATACCCTTGGCTCTGTGCCAGTCTCGAATACACACAGGAGACAGCAGCGGTCCAACAGGTTGCG
>ML978711.1:1070951-1103028 GCA_010015785.1 Saccharata proteae CBS 121410 | reverse complement strand
CCCCCCCTCCCTTGTTCTCCGCTCCGACGAGTTGACTGGAGATGCCCATTGCCATTCGCTGACGAGCTCACAGGGCGGGACATGGCAAACGGTTGAGCTGCACGCGGCTTGGGGAGGGAGGGCGGCACGCTGACACTGACGGCTTCTCGGGGACACATCGAACGACCGACCAGGCCGATCCGTCCAGCCTGTGGCCAAACAGTTCCACAACCCTCCCCGAGTGCTCTACCACCCCTCCGTACGAGAAGTCCCGCCGCTGGCCTCGTTACCTGAACCTGTGGTGCTTGGCCAACCACCCCAACCCACGACGGAACCCCCCGTCCAGAGTCGGTCCTGTGATGGCGCTGTCTGCAGAAATATGGCTGCCGGCATGCTTCCCTACCGCGCTCTCCGCATACATGCCCACTGCAACGACCACGCACTGCAGGCAGCCGGCCGTGCGTTCGTCCTGCGGCGCATGACGATACCATCAACACCCACCCTCCGCCCTCGATCAGAGAGGGAAAAAACTGCACGAGGTGGTACACACGGGCGCCCAGAACAGGGCGAGAGGGTGGGGGGGATGTCTATGCCAAGAGCAACCGGCTTCCAGCCACGACCGTCTCTTTGATTGGGACGGGAGCCAGCCGGATATTAGGCACGGCAGTTTCGTGGGCTGATTCCTGCAGCGGGACGAGTCCAAAGGCTTAGCTGAGGCCAGGGGAACCCCTGGTGGGCCGTGGAGGGAGGGCGAGGAGCGCTGGCCACGGCGTCTGGATGGTGTCGTGGCGGGCGGACCGAGCCGTTATGCGTCTGTTTCACGCGCGGGCGAGGGCTGGGCCAGAGGGAGCGGTGGGAGGTTTTGGGGCGGCTGAGGCATACGCGGGATGTCTTGCCCAAGGGTCTGCATGGGGAAGGCTGCTGCGTGTGCATGTGATGATGGCGTCTGGACGGGGATGATGTGACAACAGTGTTTTGATACGAAATCTTGGACTGGTTACATTTCCGGAAATCGTTCCCTATCGACGTGCTGTGGTATATGCTCGTTCTGCGTGATTGTCTTTTACATGGTCGGCATTGTCTGAGAGGCTCCGTATCGAGTTCTTCCACTCGTACCGTTGCTCTTCCCAGTAAATCTCTTTCTTTTCATCGCCGTCGCCCTCCTTACTTCGCCGACGCTCCGCGACGCTGGTCCGTCGTGATTCCAGTCCCACCACACCACCTACAGACCACCGTCTTTTCTCGGTCATGGCCCAGGCAAGGCAGAAAGTGAAACAGCAGGGATTCTTCCTCGTGCGAGTCCAGGCCTTAATTTCCGCAGACCTGTCGTTTTTTCTTTCACTTGGCTCCGAGCCCATCGAAGGTCTTGCCAACGATGCTCCTCTCGTCGACCCAATTCCTCACCGATTCCCAGTTCCGACAGCTGTGCTTTTGGCGGCCAGCTACCAGCACTCCTTTTCCGTCCACTTGGGTACCGTCCTTTACCATTGGCACGAGGGTGAGGTCTGCAGAACACTGAATGGTCTGACGAAGGTGCTCAAGGCAGTATTCTAATGAATTGTCAGTACGCTCTCACTTCCAAACTGGTAGTGACACTGGTAGTGTCCGAGCCTTCAACGCGGAATACATACCCAGATGCGCAGAACTCCGACTTTGCGGCAACGCCAGCTCCTCTTGGATGGCATCTTCCTTCATCCTGTACTGGTTGGAATTCAACTCCGTCCGAATAACATTAAAACACTTGAGGCTGTGGAAGACGGAGAGTTCGCCATAGTAACGATTTGTTGATGTGTCCTTGGATAGACCGTCTCTCAAAAAAGGCATAGCCTCGCGTTCGATGAGGGCAAAGATCGTGTCCCGATCAAACTTGATCCATTCTTTATCCGTCCCTGGAGTCACTGCTGCGCCCCCAGAAAAAGGGGTAGGCTTGTCGGACACACGATGGATGCTGTTGTGTTCCGTAAGACCAGCAAATTCCCGCGCCTCGTACTTGATGGCTGATATCGCGCTTGGGAAATCCGAGGAGGCATATCCGGATGGCGTCCTGCTCGGCCTAGCATTCGAGATCGGACACTGAGCGTCGAGATATAGGAAAAGACAAAGGCCGGCAAACAGGATGTTGGAGACGGACAGAGAGAAAACAAGGACGTGAAGCCCGTGGGATGGTTGAGATGGCCTCGCGTCCTGACCTTCAACCTCCCACACATGCACCCTGGCGCACTTCTCGGCCTTCTCTTCAGCAACAGGCGGTGCTTGTGCGACGTCCAGACATCTCCGCATCGTCATCCTTGCTTGCCAGTACAATAACCAAAGATCAAATGAGAGACGACTGATGGGCGACGACTGAGCGGCGGACAGCCAGAATAAATCTATGCCAGCCAGCACGCCGAAGACGTCCATGCCCGTATCATACCTTGACCGTGCTACGGTACATGGCCCGCGTCGGAATGCCTGAAAGTCGACCAACGGGCGCAGCTGGAGTCAGCTCGAGCCGGCGGACCAGCCGGCTGCGCCACGGCTGAACCAAAAGTTTATCTCTAACGTATGGCGGCTGCATCGAGGCCCTGCACCGGGCACCTGGAGACGATTTGAGCTGCCGCTAGCTGGAAACGCGTCGCGGGGGGAACGAAAGCACGACAAGTCGCCCGCGCGCTCCAGCGTGGCTGGCTGTCGTCCCAGAGTCGTGCTCGACGAAAACAGCAGCCGACTGGCTGCAAACCGATGGGAAGAAGATATGGAGCCATGGAACAAACAGCATTCGCGCGTCTGAGAGACGGTGGCTTGCGTTGTTGTCGTTGCTTCCTCAGTTTGCTTGCAGAGCGACCCTCGAATTCGTCTTGTGCGGTACTGTAAGTTACGTTTGTATTCAGGGGTAATGACTTAACGTTAGCCGGTCACTGAGCTCGTAGTTATCATCAGAGTCGGATTGCTATCTCGCACCGAGTCGACACATTACTCCACGATTCGTCCCCAGCTTTATCAGGTCGAGGCGTCGTTGGAGAGGGCACGTGGAAGGGTCCAGGATGCCGCTCGGTTCATGTCTGGAAGACTAAATTAACGTAAACGTTACTGAAAGAAACGCGAGAAGGCCCTTGGGTCGTGAGTATTACTATCGCAAACGGCTTGCCCATCGAACCGTTGCGCGCTCGATGCTTAGCAACGGCTTTCCCAACAATATGCCTCCCCGCCGGTCATCCTCGTACCTGTAACTATTCTAGAGGTACATGGTGCCGCGTGTCATTAGACTACCAGAATACCTAGAGCGGTCGGTGTCACTAGATCGATCCATCCATCGACGGCAACTGTCTACACGGTAGTAGGTGATCTGGCAGCGGAGGACCAAAAAAAACGTTGTCCTAGAACGAGACGGAGGTTGCAATTCCGATGCTCGAATCAGAAGATTGCTGGTTCGGTTTTGGTTCGGGTAGTCAGACCAACAAGTCGGGCCGGAGATGGCGCACCCGCTGCGACATTCTTGGCCAGAGTGGGGGGAAAAAGGTGGAGAGCTGGAACTTCAGCGCCTGAGGCTCGAGAGATGTCAAAGAAAAGGCCAAAAAGAAAGTGTTCCGATACCGGGAGTCGAACCCGGCTCTGCCCGGTGAAAGCGGGCGATGCTAGCCGATACACCATATCGGACTTTTCGAATGTATCAGGTGAGCTGATGAAAAATCTACAATAAATTAACAATATAATGTATTTAAAAATGATACGTAGACTTCATGTGTGCGCATGCTCGCCTATCGACCCCTGCCTGGTCCACAATCTCCTTGGACTTGCAACGTTCCCTCCAACTAAACTTACCTTCCAGTACAACCGAGGCTCGTCCAATCTCATCGTGGCCAGACTTCGAAACAAGCCAGAACTGTCTCCAGCAGGCTTGAAGCAAGATTTGAATCCAGCCCCAGGTTATCGAAGTAAGCCTAGACAGCATCTATTGAGAGGTTGAGCCAAAACTGCCTTCTATTAGGATGTCGAAGTAAGCCTACACAGCCGATAGCTATGATGTCGGAACGTCCCACACCACGACCAAATTGCCCCGGCCTCAAACCATTACGTAGAAAACATGTCGGCGACAGCGCATAGCGGTGCATTCTGGAAGGCAATGTAATGAAAGAGGAACAAGAGCAGCGAAAGATGTCTACCTTTCAGGACTCCTTAGCGCTTTAAGTAGGGCAGCTCATTTTGCCGACCGACTGTTTTTGAGTTTACTTCACTCGGAGTGGGTCTTCCTTCGGTCGTTACCAACCCCGATGCATATATAACGACAAACTGTTGTAGGACAAAGACGCCTGCAGCATCGGATTGCCTGGGCAAAATGACTCGGAATTATCAGTGAGTGGTAAATGTTTTCATTGGCAAGTCCATCAAAAAATCCTCCTCTATCCCATCTTTCAGAAATCAATTCACTCTGCTCTCTTCTCTCTCAAAAACTCGCCCGCCTGCTGCGCGGCCTCTGCGAACTCCTTCTCAAAACCAACAACGTGCCCCATAAGAGCAATGTCGTGCGGTGCATGCTCGACAACAATATACTTTGTCACATTTCCCTTCACTTTGCTCATGGCCTCGATATACTCGATGCAATCATGATAAAGCACCTCTCTGCCGCTCGTCTGCATCCAGATTGGTGTCTCGGTCAGGAAAGGGGTCTCGCCGCCTGAGATATACGGTTCATTGGGGTCGCAATGCGAGCAGTAGCGGCGACAGCCCCAGACGCCAAAGCCAACACTCAAGTAGTCCGTCGGGTAGTTGGGGCTCCTCAGCATCTTGTCGGCGTCCATGGCGATGACGGGGTTGATCCAGGGGCTCCACATCCACGCGCATGTTGGGGATGGCAGACTCGTTTCCCGGCCATATTGGGCAATATAACGCAGGAGACCGTTGGCGATGTTGCCTCCAGCGCTGTCTCCAGATACGACGATACGATTGGCAGGGATATTCAGAGTGTTGACAAGATAGTTGTAGGCTGTGACGGCGTCCTGGAGCTGCGCGGGGTAGCGTGCGGACGTCGGCGGACCAGCGAGACGATACTGGGGGCAGAACACCCGTTTGACGCCAGCATTCTTAAGCAGACCGTGAGCAAGATGGCCAGCGTCTTTGTCGCGACCGTCACCCAGGACGAAGGCGCCACCGTGGAAGTGCAGGACAACGTCTTCATCCTTCGGATCTGCTCCACCAGAGTAGGGAGATGGGTACCAAGTACCGCCGATTTTAGAGGGGCGGGTAGTCGGGTCGGCAAGAGGTCCTTGGTAGTAAGAGACGGCGGCCGGTTCGATGATAGTGAACCGATCTCCCTCCTTACCTGGCTTCATTGACAGAGGCACATGGACCTCGACGACGGCGGAGTGGTAGACGATAGCACGAAGAAGCTTGTGTCGGACTGCTTGATTGTAGGTCCATTGAGTAACGGGACGCATGCGTGGGACGAGGAAGACAGCCATCCACATGGGCATCCGAACGAGCTCGAGGGCCACGGCGAACAGCGTGTAGATGCCCTTTAAAGGCTGGGTCGTGAAAACTGCCATGGCTGTGGAATTCGGTGAACAGATGGATCAAGGAGACTTCAGTCGAGGGAAGCGGTGGAATATAGAGCTCTCCGTGCCGGAAGCTACGGACGTAGACTTGTTGGACATCGGGCCCGCCTGAAGCCTCGGAAGCCAAGACACTCGCAGGAAAGAGGGAGGTTTGCGAAGCCACAAGCTGACATCCGGGGAACCGAGGCTCAAGGACCTACTACAAACTTAGTGAAAGTAGTCTACGGGTAAGTATCGGGCATGAACTAGTGGATCATCTATTCTTCCAAGCTCCGTAATATGTTGGAAGACTTGTCAGCCCACGGTAGATCAACTTCAGATGGTTTTGGTCTATTGATAAGGGTTGCTGATGTATAATGTTGAGTGAATTGAGCAAGTTCGATGTTGCTTCCCTACAAGGAATTAGATGCGACTGACCCCGGATCTCCAAAGACCCCGGCATCAACACCATGCCAAATTGAGGTATCGATAAGAAACGTCGATCGTCGGCCAGGTCATTGCATGACCGCATCCCGCTTACTATATCCATCCCCACCTTTGGCCCATTCACTGATAAAGCTCTCCGTATGAATAGCCCCCTCTTCCCATATTCCCGGTGCTCGTATGCCAGCGCTCATAATGTCCCCAGACTGGCAGCAACTTGCCAAGGCGAAGCGCGACTCGATCGCAGCCCTTATACCCAAAGAATGGATACTTGAGAATGTGCCGACCCCGACGGAGCAACGCGATGTTACCGGCACCTATGTTCATCAATACCTCAGTCAGAAGGAAATTGAGATAACGGAGACGGATGCCGTGGGAATCGTCGCCAAGACGACAGCCGGAGCCTGGACAGCCGTAGACGTCGCGAGGGCTTTCTGCCACAGAGCGGCTATCGCACATCAGCTGGTAAGGGAATCAATGTCTAGTAGAACCACCATTAGTCTCCGGCTGACCCTGATAATGTCAGGTCAATTGTCTCCACGAGATCGCCTTTGACGATGCCCTAGCCACGGCCGCAGCCCTCGACGCACACTACGCCCAGCATAAGGCTCCTGTCGGCCCACTTCATGGCCTCCCGGTATCTCTGAAGGATCAGTTCCATGTCCGCGGCCTCGAGACAACAATGGGTTATGTTGGCTGGATCGGAACCTTCGAGGGCCGTCGTGACACCGGCAAGGAAAAGGTTTTCGAATCGGAAATGGTCAAGGAGCTGCGCGAGCTAGGCGCTGTGCTCTACTGCAAAACGTCTGTCCCACACACTCTCATGCATGGTGAGACGGAGAACAATATCGTTGGGTACACAATGAACCCTCGAAACCGGCTGCTGAGCTGCGGTGGAAGCAGCGGTGGCGAAGGCGCTCTCATTGCAATGAGGGGTAGCGTCCTCGGCTTTGGTACCGATATTGGTGGGAGCATTAGGATCCCGGCTGCATTCAACGGTGTATACGGTATCAGACCGAGCAGTGGAAGACTACCCTATGAAGGAATGGCGAATTCAATGGATGGTCAGAACACTATTCTGAGTGTCGTTGGCCCCTTGGCGGCGAGTGTGCCTAGCTTGACGCTGGCGGTAAAGGCACTGTTGAGCAAGCAGCCATGGCTCGGAGACCCCTTGGTACACGAGATCCCTTGGCGTTCCGATCAAGAGCAGCAAGTCTTGGACATCGTGGGCTCCGGAAAGCCTGGAAAATTGTCTTTTGGAGTCCTCCGGCATGACGGGTTGGCTGCCGTAACACCTCCTGTGAAAAGAGCCATTGAAATTACCGTTCAAACGCTGCAAAAACTGGGCCACGAAGTGAGACCTCGTTGCATACCCTGTCAAGCTCTTTGTTAACATGTCATAGGTGATCGAATGGCAGCCTCCTTCCCACAAGCGTATCTCGGATACCGCACTTGAGACATGGCTCTTCGATGGAGGCGATGACTGCATGAGCGCCTTTGAGCTATCTGGCGAACAGCCAAGGCCGAACATTACGCCCCTTTACAAGAAACGAGGTCCCAAGTATACGGCTTCCGACATTGCTCGCGTCAACGTAGCCAAGAGACAGTTGCAAAAAGAATACCTCGACTACTGGAATAGCACGGTCAGTCAGACGGGCACCGGTCGTCCCGTAGACGCAATCATTGCGCCTGCCGCTCCTTGGCCAGCCGTGAGACCTGGAATGTATTACCACATCGGCTACACAACATGCTTCAACTTGCTGGACTACACGAGCGCCGTTCTTCCCGTGACGAAAGTCGACAAGAGTATCGACAAGGTGGATGCCGGATTCAAGGCCTTGAGTGATGTGGATCAGAAATGTCAAGACGCCTGTGAGTAGTCCCTGCCTTTTCGCGATTCGACGGTATATATTGATGTGCGACAGATGATCCGGAAATATATGACGGCTCGCCAGTGGCCTTGCAACTGGTCGGCAGAAGACTGCAGGAGGAGAAAGTCCTTGCGCTTGCGGCGTATGTGGATGGCGCACTAAAGACTCAATGAATGGTCTCAGAATGTGTAAATTTCACTCCTTCTGATAGTAAATCGCCGGACGGGCCCGCTACTTGGCCTGGTCTACTGCAGCTCCATGCTCGCTTACATGATAATGTGCTTGGATCAAGCAAGATGAAGAAGAACGCAAAAGTAGCATACGGGCAAGGCCATTCCATTGGGTATCATTCGAAAAGCAGGGCAAAGCAAGATATAGCCATGAGCACCACACCATACGTCCACGGCATGGCTTACCAGACTGGGATTTTCTCCGCTCGATTTGGGGACAGAACGTGCCGGAAGTATGACAACTTTTCAGCGATCTCAAACAGACTGAACGGTCTAAGAGGGGCTTCCCTCTTATAGTATCTCTTGCTGCGCCGTTCTGAGCACTGTGCACGACAGTAGTTCTTGAATATGTTGCTGTAAAACGAGTATCTGTAGTCTTCCTCGGAGTCTAAAGTGGCGTCCGGTCAGCATCACAACCAGTCAGGTCATGTCAAAAGGTTACTTACTAGTCCGAGGTGCAGATTGGCCATAAAAATCCATGCATTCAAGCAAGGCCTCTATCTGATCAAGCGTCCATTCTGAGGGGTCCAGAGGAGGTGATGTTCTGCCAGACCGCTCTCGGCGCGCATTGAAGACATCCACGCGATCGAATCTTTTGCCATTGGCGTCAACATCAGACGCGGCGAGGGAGTGGATGGACTTGAAACGTTCCCTGAGCTGCTGACGTCTACGGTCATCCGGTTCATGCCACAATCGATCATTTTCGAGGGAAGTCCAGTCCCACTCCGTCTGCTTGATCCTGCGCTCCGCCTCTTCTCTCGCCGCCTCCTCCGCAAGCTTTTGTTGCTGTACGCGATCCCTCTCAGCCCGTTCCAAGGCCCGTTGCTCGCGACGCTGTCCATCTTTCAATTCAGTCTTCAGAACGCGGAGCACCTCCTTTAAAGGAGTTATCATTCTCATGATCGGCCTGACAATGCCTAATCCGGGGGGAGGAGTGAATTTCGCATTTCGGACCCTCTCATAGAAATCGCATGTATTCTTGACGTGATCAATCACGATGCGTAAAGCCTTCGGGTCAACATCTTGATCGTTTTCATCACGCCCGCACGTAAAAGTTTCGACCATGTCAATGATGATCCTGAACAGGTTCGGGAATACAAAGGCATATATGTTCTCAAACAAGTGCTTCCTGCGTTCCTCTCTGTCTTCGAGATCAAGATATTTGAGTATCGTTCCTATGTTGGCGACCTCTTCCTTGACCAGAGAGGTAATCTCATCAGGTTGGTGGTCGTCACCCCTTAGAGCAGATAGTAATTGTTTGCACCGCTCCGAAATGTCTTTCGCATATTCCGATTTCACATGGAGCTGATTGTCCCTGCGTATTTGAACGATGGTGGCTTTTTTGCTAGTCCAGATCTCTTCGATGACCGTTTTCTGGCCGTAGAGTTGCTGACCCCTCGAGATGGAAATATCGTCGTCGTCGTCGTCCGAGAAGACGTAATTATTTATGTCGCTTCCTTCTTCTTCATCATCCTCATCCTCTTCCTGGATCGGCTGTTCTTCTACACTCGGTGGCTTTGGTTCGTCCGAATTACTCGCTGGGGTTTGATGAGGAGAAGGGGCTCTACGTCCGGACCGTGACGTCTCTTTATTTTTGCTATGGCTGATGACCACCTGGGGATGTGGCTGGGACCGTGATGGGGCCTTTTCATTGATGAAACGGCGCACTATCTTCCGGGGTCTTTCCGTGGCATCTTGGGTATCTTTGTCGACCGCACTCGGAGACTCGATTTCATGTTCCTCGCCGGCAACAGCGTCTGAATTGTTGTGAGGTGGATTTCTTTTCCGTTTCTCCATTTGGTACTCATTGGTAACATCCACAGGTGTACCTTCTCGATCGTTCTCGGGCTCCCCCATACTGGCGTCGTCGTGCTGAGATTTCGCTTTGCCTATGAGCTTTTTCTGTGCCACCGCGGCATCATTCTCAGCCTGCAGCCCATGGTGCCTCGAAGCTCTCTGGGCTCCCGGACTCAAGGAATCGTCGAAAATTTGATCCGGTTCTTCCGTTGCATGATTTCGTCGTTGCGTCGGAGCCTCTGGTGGCTTTTGGGGGTCTATCACATGGTTTCTGGATTGCGAGGCTATAGCCTTGGTACCGTCAGGCGCAGGTGGCGCTTGTAGCTCATCGGTATCCATCGCTCTGATCGGTAGTATCTTGCGTGTGATCTTCTTCAATTTTCCGGATGCTGGCGCGGTCTTTTTTGCAACTGAAGGTTGGACATTCTCCGCATTAGACGTCTGAACCGTGTTGAGCTCACTTGTCGTCGATAATTCCATCAGCCCACTTGGGCGACGTCCAAATACTGCTCTATTGAGTATTGCGGCATGTTGGTCGTACATCTTCCCCAGTATTTGCTGAAAATCTGCGGGACTTGGGTTTTGAGACTTTGCTTGAGGTGGTGACATTAACCTCATCTCTTCCTGGTGAAGCTGGTTCGCCGATGGACTTGCTTCTCCCTCGCTTTCTGGCTCTGAGTCAGAAGAACTTTCTACTGCTTCTATTCTTTAGCATCGCCATGAAATGGATCGGCGCGATCTTACGAATATCCGGTATGTCGCTTCCTAAGCTCTTGACCAGGCCTACTTCATCTCCGTGCGCTCTATCGTCGGTCTCGACAGTGAGGGGTTCATGGTTTGGCGCCCCTACAATACGTTGCCTAATAGCTGATCGGCGCGCGGGTTTTGCCATTGCGACCAGTGTCCGCGATCGTGCCCACGCCGAGTGTGGATGTTGATGAGGAAGACGCGCTTCGTTGCTTGGGCAATGTGTGCGCGCACTGCATGCACGGACCCCCGCGTCTCGTGCTCACGTGAGCGACGAAGGTGGTAAGATTTCCGACCCTGCGCAGTGCTCACCCACTCGCAGTTACAGAGTATTCTGCGAAGAAAGCGAAAGAGTTCGAAGTGGTCGCTGTAAGCAATATCGGCTCAGTGGGCTGAAGTACTGTAGACCAGCAACAGTGGGCGAGCGACTTCGCTATCGTTCCCCTGCAGCTCAAGTTTACTTAGTTATCCTTCGCTGCGACACTACGTCATCCAGCAGCTGACCTTTCCCGGAACGACACCATAACTCCAATACCACAACTCACAATGACCGAGTCGCAAGCTGCAGACAAGAGCCTGCAACAGCTGGATGGGTCGGCTCCTCTTCGATTCGAGAAGCCGACCAAGAAGATCAACGATGGCGAAGATGTGTCTTTCTTCCTCGCGTCCAAGGCTTATGCCGATATCATGACATGGCTGCTACAACTGAACGCTTCCATGTTCCCACAGAAGACATCATCATCCTATCAAGCGTTTGGGCTTGAGAGTTCAGATGCTGAACTTTCTCCCACTGTGCAGAAATTGCAGCAGTTGCTGCAAAAACTGGGCAGCATCGTTGATGAAGCTCCCCCTGACACCGGCCCTCGCAGGTTTGGTAACATCAGCTTCAGGAAATGGTACGACATAGTCGAGGCGCGAATGCCTGGTCTCCTCGAAGAATCATTGCCTTCTCATCTCCTGACGCTTGGCGCAGCTGAAGACGGCGCAATCTCCGCGAGAGAAGAGTTGCAAGCGTATCTTCTAGGCAGTTTTGGTAGCAGCCAAAGACTCGATTATGGCACAGGCCATGAACTGAGCTTCCTAGCTTTCCTTGGATGCATATGGAAGCTGGGAGGATTCGCGAAAGCTGACCCCGGCGTTGAGGAGCGTGCAATCGTACGTGGTGTCATTGAACCGTCAGTATTCGCCCCTCCCCCCAGCTTCTGATTCTAACAGAACATCAAGTTATCTGCAATTGATCCGCAGGTTGATCCTGACTTACACGCTCGAGCCAGCTGGTTCCCATGGTGTATGGGGTCTAGACGATCACTCCTTCATACCTTACATTTTCGGATCAGCTCAGTTGTCACCTCCAATCCGTAGTCCGGCTGAGATCCCCCCGGAAGGCTCGCTCCCGGACGCTCCCGATCCAGGCGATGTAGCCAGGGCTACCGCAGTAGAGAGAGAGCGTAAGAAGAACATGTACTTCAGTGCGATCGGCTTCATCTACGATGTCAAGAAAGGGCCATTCTGGGAGCACAGCCCAATTCTGTTCGACATCTCCGGTGTACGAGCAGGATGGGCAAAGATCAACAAAGTAAATTCGGCCTCAAAGTCTAAAGTTGTCGAGGGTTTGCTAATCATATCCTCAGGGGATGCTGAAGATGTACAACGCCGAGGTCTTATCGAAATTCCCCGTCGTGCAACACTTTCCGTTCGGCTCACTGTTCCGCTGGGAGAAGGACCCGACGGCAGCGGAAGTACCGAGATCTATTCATACTACGAGCCAGCCCCCCAGGGCTGGACAGCCCAGCGAGGCTGCTTTGCGCAACCCTCTGCAAGATGGGAGCACCAGGATGCCGCGGGCCGTCAACGCCGGTACGCTTCCGACCATGACAGCGGCTCCCTGGGCAGCTCGCTCTAATACCAGAGATCCGGCTACCGGCCTCCCTTCAGGAGTACCAGGCGCCACGCGAATGCCACCACCTCCCTCGTCTTCGACTGGAACTTCGGCGCCACCGAACGGCGGTCCGCGGATGCCGCCATCAACACAAGCACCGTGGGCGCGCAAAAACGCGCATTGATGCAAGCAAGCACTGTAACCCAGAATCTGCACAGTCTGGTCATGCACAGCGACGGCGGCCCAGGGGCGCGAAGGCTTGAATCGTGCGGGGAGGCGCAGCAACTGTAAGCTTATTTGGCGGCACGGTCACCGCGAAGATGAAACGAGTCGCAGGTGACAAGAAGGCGATCGTCGGAGGCTTCAAAGGTTGAGCTGAAGGAGGCGAGGATCCTGTGGACTGTGGATGTGGAGGATGTCAATGTCTCGGTGCACGGCGAGCTATGTATACGGTGGCTCTGGGCTCCGGACTAGGGAAGGGAGCGGCCGTCAACGGGCGTGGGGTTGGCCGTGTATTGTGTATTTTTAGACGTGCGCACTTCAGGGTTTTGGCTTGTGCGTCCCCACTGGGGCTGAGCAGCGGCAGACAGGCAGACCCTGGCGAAACAACAGCGACACATTCCCCAAGCTTCCTCCACCGAGTCAACCTCCGCCAACATTGCCCAGTCTTATTAGAAGCCCTGTCCTCCTCATCCATCGCACACAGATCTCCACCGAGCTTGCGGGTCTTCCGTCCGCAACCCACACCGTAGCCATGCCGGGAGTCCGTACGTACTAGCTTCCACCGCCCTCACTGCCGTCACCGCGCTCCAATTCAACCTGGACAATGCATGTCGAAGCTGTCCGTATACATGCGTTGTCCATCTTGAACGCCCGATTGACCACGCTAAGCGCAAGCTGACACGTCGATACAGCCCCAGACGCAATGTCCACGATGAAGAAGGCCTTCAAGGGCCTCTTCAAGCGGAAGAAGTCGCCAAAGCCCGAGTCCAAGGCCAGCGGCAAGGCAAAGGCCGACGGCAAGCCTGCGACTACTATACCGGCCACTGGCACCGCCGCTCCCGCGAAGACTGAAACGAAGCCTGCCGCTCCCGCTCCAGCTGCTGCTCCCGCCGCCGCCGGCGTTGCTGCTAGCAAGCCTGCCGAAGCTACAGCAGCAGCACCAACGCCGGGAGCTGCGCCTGCATCGTCCACGGAGCCCGCGCTGGCCGCCAGCGAGACCACTGAAGCTCCAATTTCGGCCGAGTCTCCAGGTAGAATGCTCCTTGAGCTTGATCGGCGCATTGTGAATATAACTGACGCATGCTCACCAGCACCAACAACAACGACCGGTCCGACCCACGCTGCCACCGCCCCGGCTTCAACAACTGCCGCGTCTGCCTCCGAGCCCGCCGCTACCGAAGCGAATAGCACGACTGCCCCTCAAGCCAAGCCAGTCGATGCGGATGCTA
This sequence comes from Saccharata proteae CBS 121410, assembly GCA_010015785.1. Classification (NCBI taxonomy): domain Eukaryota; kingdom Fungi; phylum Ascomycota; class Dothideomycetes; order Botryosphaeriales; family Saccharataceae; genus Saccharata; species Saccharata proteae. The sequence continues at coordinate 1,089,120 of ML978711.1, read as the reverse complement.
AGACCACGCCCGCTGCGAGTGTCGCCGACGACATGCCCGAACCACCGAAGACCAAACCTGCGCCGGGAATGTCTGCAACCAGTGGTCCTCTGGACGATCATCCTGTCTTCTCGTCGGAGGGAGAGGAGGAAAAGCCCGTTGCGAAAGAGGCAGCAGCGGAGGAAACAACCACGGAGCCGAAGACGGAGACTACCGTATGAGGCCGACACCGTTTCTCAAAGCCCCCTGGTGATGAAGCTGTGTTGAAGATTTGGCCCGTGGAGCCCCATCAATATCCACGGCTGGACTTGTAAAGGGGTGACTACGAAAGTACGGCGTCGGAGTTTGGATTCTTGTGGAGACATTGATTCTGCAGAGCGACCGACGGAGATGCTTGTTTTTAGCGATCCTTATACCCGAATCTGCTACCACCCGAGCTTGACTACAAGCTCGATACTGACACTCTCCTATTGATCAGACGATGTATATGATGAGTTCTTCATCAGCCGCTAGCCGTTTCTCCCGTGAATGGTCTGTGCTACCTAACCATTTCCGCCAAGTGCGGACCATGTGCCACATGTTCTGGGTTCTCTCAACCCAACTTGGAATCTTACACATTCGGTTCGGTGGTGGATCACGAGCATATGTAGTGCCTCAGCCATCTGCCTGCGTACGACTTCAGCGCGTGACACTTGCTGCGCTACGTCTGTTCCCGGGGAAACTAACCCCAGATCCACATAGCCGAGCTTCGTATGAGTTCCCGGGCCATATTCCCTGGCGGATGGATTGTGGGCCAGCAGTGAGTGCCGTCTATCACCGTTGCCATGGCGGGTCTGTGCGATGTATGGCTTGTCGCATCCGGGTAGAGACGCTGAGTCCAGTACGAGGAACCGAAATGATATCCCGTTTACACTGGTCGTGAATACATTCAAGTGAGAAAAGGCGGGAAGTGATGTATTCAACATAGTCCAAGATGCAAGACCATCAACCATGGCGACGAGAACTGACGGGCTGTGGGAGTTGATAGGACCCGAACAGTAGCTCAAACCTACCACCTTGGACTGTACGCGGCCTTGCCCGTAGCTCTGGAACGCTCGTGTGCGAGTCACACCTTGTGCTTCCAGAATACGTACCACTTAGACAGTAGTAGTCAGTTACTCGGCCCTGCCCTCCCAACTCCATCGCACCCTGTCCCGGAGAGGTGGTCTCGGGTTGCCGGGTACGTGACATCAGTTGCCCAAACCCGGGCCTGTTCCGGCATCACCATCCGGCGGCAACGCCGTTCACGAGCTACGGATAGATCGACCTGTCTGTTCGAAAGCCAGCCATGGGACCAGTCGGCTCAGGAACCTGGAGTGCTGGGTGAACACATTGTCCGGCGGGACCCTGCTTCTGCGTGCACCTGTACCTGTCCAGAGTCTAGACCACGAAGCAGGCGAACTGGAAGCTTCCGATTTCGCTGCCGATCCGGCATGGCGACCCCGCGGAAACCTTCCCGTAACGCGGATCATCTTGACGGCTATGGGGGGGCCCAAGAAAATTCAAGCGGAGATCATGTCACTGATTCAGGGGCATCGCACGCAATACTCATTTTTGAACAGCCAAGGAAAATAGTCCATTCCAGAGTACACCGCTAGGGGTACAGAGTGTTATGAAAACCAACGGGGGGAATCGCAGTGTTATGGGGTGAAGGTGTGGTGTTTGCGGAGACGTCTGATCGACGTAGTAGAGTGAAAAAGGGTGGTGGTGTGGTGGGGGGCATCTCTTCATCCTCTCCAGGATCAACCAAGCTAGGGCCATTGCGTAGACAGCGAGACCATCTAGACTTCTTGACCAATTCCAACATCCGGAGCAAACGAAGTTGCCCAGAAGAATCAACGTGCATCAAAGTCGTAAAGGAAAGCCGTTTACGGCTTGGCGATGGGGACGATAGTCTCCAAGACGACGTGCTCCGCGTCCCTGACCTTCTGCGTCATGTCGGCACCCTCCACCTTGCCGCACAGAGTCTCGACAATGATGCCGGTGATCTGGTACGGGTCGGCGTTGGACGCGGGTCTCCTGTCCTCGAAGTAACCCTTGCCAGCCTCGGCGCAGGCGCGGTTGACACGGACCGAGGCACCACGGTTGGCAATACCCCAGGTGAACTTGTCATATGAAGCGGTCTCGTGCTTGCCGGTCATACGGAGCTGGTTGTCCTCGCCGTAGACCTCCATGTGCTCGTGCTGCCTCTTGGCCAGCTTCTCCATGGCCTCCTCGATGTGCTTCATGCCACCGTCCTCACGCATCTCCTTGGTGGAGACGTTGGTGTGCAGACCGGCACCGTTCCAGTCGCCGGGAATGGGCTTGGGGTTGAAGGTGACCTTGGCACCGAACTCCTCGGCAACGCGGTGGAGGAGGAACCTGGACATCCAAAGCTGGTCGCCAACTGGAGGAACTGTCAGCACGAGGATGCACGCAAGATTGGCAGAGGGCTCTTACGGTTGATGCCGACGCAGGGGCCGACTTGGTACTCCCACTGAGCGGGCATGACCTCGGCGTTGGTACCGGAGATCTGGATGCCGGCGTACAAGCAAGCCTTGTAGTGCGCCTCAACGATGTCACGGCAGAAGACCTTGCCAGTGCCGACACCGCAGTAGTAGGGACCCTGGGGAGCGGGGAAGCCGTTCTTGGGCCAGCCATACGGCCAGCCCTGGAAGTCGAGGAGAGTGTACTCCTGCTCCAGACCGAACCAGAACTCGTGCTTCGCGTGAGCCTCCATGACGACGGCAGCGTCGTGGCGGAAGTTGTAGGCATTGGGCTTGTTGTCGGACATCCAGGTCTCGCACATCACGAGGATGTTGTCGCCGAGACGGAAGGGGTCCGGGTACATGGCCACGGGGCGCAGGTAGACATCCGAGTTGTCGCCCGGAGCCTGGCCAGTCGAGGAGCCATCGAAGTTCCACTCAGGCAGCTCGTCGATGCTGGAGGGCTTGTTGGGGAGGGTCTAGGGAAGACTCTAACGTATCAGTGCAACTCTTGGGGAGGAAAAAAGCAAGGTGGATTCGTGTGCCGTGTGTCGTGTGTCTGGCCCCACCGCGATCGCCCGCGCCTCTCGCGCGGGTGAAAGGCGCGATTGGCGTGGCGGCTGGCTTATCGCGAGCACGATAAGCCGGAAAAGCACCAAGCACGCACGCCAACGCGCGAGGGGCAGCCAGCCAGCTGGCTGCGGCAGAGGGGAAGCTGATGCTAGGGTGAGGAGAGCGAGTAGAGGGAGTAGCCCACCTTGCACTTGGAGCGGACGCCGTTGGAGCCGTCAATCCAGACGTACTCGGCAATGATGTTACCTCCCTGGGAGAGCTTGAGGTACTTCTCAAGCTACACGGCTTGTCAGTGGGCGCTCAGCGCGCTGCGACCATGGAGCATAGCTCACGTTGGCGGTGTTGGACACGATAGTAGCTTCGGCCTGAGGGCAGTGAGTCAGCGAAGGCTCTGTAATTCAGCTGGACGCACGCGAGGCCGCTCACCATGGCTGCGGTTTGTGTAGACACGCGGGGGCGGTGCGAGACTGGAGAGAATCGAGGGGAGCTGGTATGAAGCTGCAGGGGAAGGGCAAGTCAAGTCGGTGGGCAGGACGGAGCCTGGATGCGGGTGAGTTGAGAGGTGTTGGGGAGATAGAGGAGCGGGTGCTGGTTGAAAGAGTCAAATAGGTTTTGGCGCGGCGGAACCCTCTTAATAAGGCCCATTGATTTCCTAGGCCGCCTCGCCGTTTGGCACTTCACAGTGGCACCTCTCGCGCCGTGGGATTCCCACAAGCCCCATGCCCCATGCCCCATGCCCGCTTGACCAATAGACGCACCCGTATTTCTCTATCAATCTATCAATCGGCTCCCTCTATCTCCAGCCCAACTCCTCCTCAGCCGAGCCCCCGCTGCCCTCTCCAGTCAGTCCAGCACTTCCAACGTGCCCAGCCTCTCTCTCCCCCGAAGCGCGCATGAGCTGGTCCCCGGAGCCATGCATCTGTGCCGCAACACATGGCTCACCGCCGCTGCCGGCCTGCCGAATCCATCAAACCGCCAGCCCGCAGCTGCGGATGCGTGGGCTGGACCTGCAGCAAACGCCCGCGAAGCCATATTGAATCTGCAATGCGTTCCCTTGCCGCGACGATCGCCTGATCGTACTGCGGAGGGCCACTGGGCGGATACTGGGCGGACACTGGGCGGACACTGGGTGGACACTGGGCGGACACTGGACATGGCAGCAACTCATCAGCGAGCACCGGCCCCATCACCATCTCTGGACTGTCACCACACGCGTCGCCGGGGCCTCGGGGCGCGCGCAGGCTCGCCGTGGTGCCAGTGTCAAGTGTGAGTGTCAAGTGTGAGTCGCAACCTACTAGTAGGTATCGTCACCTCTGGTCCCAGGTGAAGGCAGCGGCTGTTCCGCGCAGCCAACATACGTTACGAACCTTCGCGCCATATGTTGCTTTGTGCTTCTCCGCCCAAGTGACGATGAGGCCGTGGATCGGATAACCCCGCAGAATGGCTCTGGCTCACTGGCTCGGTGTGCTGGACAAACCCGCCCCGAAACAGGCCCGCGCCTTTTGCGCCCGCAATCACAGCTTTTTGGTAAGACGGCGGTTCCAGATGTTAGCAGCTGTCAAACCGAGCAGTTTGCCGTCAACAAAGTGCCGCATTGCGAATGCTCGAGCCCGCACGCAGTCCACAAAAAGCTGACACCGGGCGACCCCAACGCCTGCGAGAGCGTCCGTGGCTTGACCGTTTCAGGGTCTCCGTATTCGAGAATCCGTCCTTATCTCTGCCAGTTTACGTACATCGCTGCGCCGGGCGCGCCAGCGGGCTATTCTTGGTGGCCGACTGTAGCCGTCGGCGCGCTTTCGACAAACCTTCGACACACCTTCGACACACCTTCGACACACCACCACAGCCCAGCGCGAGCGCTCGACTTCGCGACGTCGCAGGAAATGTGTAGCTGACAAGGAAGCAGTGCGCGGCGAGCTTCATCCTGACTCACGAAACGCCTGATATCTCTCTCTACCGAATAGCTGATGCAGTGACTTCGGCTGCTGCTTGCCGTCCGTCGGCTGGCTGCCTCCTCATGGCAACCCGCACTTTGGTACCGCCGGATGTACGCCCGAATCGCTCTCTCACGGTCTCACCGGCGCAGCGCATCACCACTTCTCGGCAGCCCGGATAAACGTTGTAAAATTCTTCACGGAGATCGCACAATGCTTTGGTGATTGAGGGCGGAACGTCGCCCCAGCAAGTTGCTGATCGCAGCCCTCGCGCTGTCGTTCAAACGAAACCCAACTTCGCTCCGGTCTTGCGCGACTGCAAATCGCCAAGCCTGCCTGCTCAGGCTGGACAACACCACCGGAATGGCTGGCTACCCCAGGGACGGGAGCATCCCCAGATCTACGAGATGGACCTGCATGGGATGAGCAAAGGAAAGGCCTGTCTGGGGCTCTGGCCACGTCCTTCCCGCGATACCATCGTTCATCCGGTAAGCGCGACGCGGTGGTGTCCGTTTGCTCGAGGTCGGGAGAAAACGGGAGAAAGAATGGAGGCTTCGACGCCTGGATAATTTTCTTCCCCCACATTATTCACATCGATCCTCGCCAAGTCTTTTTCAACTTCATGCCTTCTTTGCTTGTGAGTCTGGGGAGCGCGGCGGCGGTGGAAGCCTGCGGACGAGGCATTACAATGTTCCCTTCAAACATCCAACATCTATACAGTCCTATTGGCCTCTCCATCTCGTCTCGGAAGGTCCTTCGCCCGAATAGGAAAGCTGCCCGACCAAGGACTTCATGGACGAAGTGAAGACGTTCACGCGACAGCTCTCGTGAAAAGCCAAGAACTGGGCTTATGAGCAGTCATCTCATCCAACTCGCTCGACACTCAGTCTGTCTTTGTATCTTTCAAGGTTATTAACCCCCAGTCGTGCACTGAACCGGATCAGAAGGAGGCCTGTCCGGGCCCGCCCAACTATTCGCCCCACTGCTGCGAGGGCTTACTTCGACTTCTCTAGCCGAAAGACAGGCTTTCTTCTATCTTCTAATGATTGCTCTATGGACTTGATTCGACAACCTGCAATCGGTCCAGGGGCTTGCTTTGACTACGCAGTCCGACCAAGCCCCGGCTTGGTTCGAATTTACTGCTTCATAGAGTTCAAGCTTGCTTCACTCTTCTGATGACCGCTCTATAGACCTACTTTGACAACCGCAGGAGTCGCTTCAGTCAAGACAGCTGAATGTGCAGTTCTAGCTTGCTCCAACCGCATAATCCGACTACGACTAGGATATCCACGCGTGGAAATGTCTTCCAACAAAGTCGACCCAGCATCATGCATCACAGCCAAAACTGTACACCCACTGTTAACAATATACTACAGCTGAGTTGGTGAAAATCTCAACTGCGCCTTTGAGTCACTCTCCACCCAGGTTCGAACGGCTCAAGTGGAATATACATTTATTCATGTACAAGACACACTGACTTCCAAGGTTACTTTCCCGCATGATAAACCTCTCTCATCCTCATTTCATTCATTATTCGTCATTTCATTCCAGCTCAAGTGAATCAAACATTTATGCAACACTCCGTCTGCTCAATGGCTTACTCCGGAAACAATAGAACAACGCAAACGCGCATGGCAATATCAAAAAGTACTGGATTGGTCTTGTCAGCTATGTAAAGTGTCACCTAAGCCAAAGTCAACCTACCGGATTCAACGAGCTCGTGTCCGCTCTTGCTCCTTCCTCCTCTGGACAATCTGCGCCCACGCACCATCGCTGAGCTTTGCAAACGGCCTCCACTCGCTCGTCCCGCCCTCACGTATGCACTCCGGGCACAGCTCTCTGCTGTTGACGGTGCCGAGCTTCTCAGGAAAGGAGCAGCCCATTTGCTGGCCATTTGAGGTGGTGCGGGAGCGTACACAGGGCTCGCCTACGAAGCGGTCGCGGCCCCAGTGGCGGCATGGCGTGTGGAAAACATGCTCAGTCTGGCACATCGTTCTTGCAGTGTACCTTGGGTTCTCGACTTCGCAAGCCGAGTATGTTGGAGCACCTCTGGAACGGACGACAGCACAAAAGTAGCCACACGGTCAGCAAGGCAGGTGGAACACTTTTTATTCTACTGCGTCTATGATGTCTTGTAGCACGTACAACTCGGCTTCTCAGCATCAAACAAAGCCTTTGTCTATGCGAATCTGCATATAGACTTTTTGCGCTTTCGTCTATTGTTGTTGTGTCACCAATGGAACGTTAGAAGGCTATGGAACAGTTCCATTACCGTCCATCCTAACCATTTTGTTGCGAACGCGGCAGATGCTGGTCGAGGGCATGGCGACAAGTTCAGGAGGGGGTTGGATGTCTTTCCCTGAAAGGGGGATTGTTATGCCTCCCTCATTGTTCTCCAACAGTGTGCAAGACACAAATCGACGAGCACATTCATGTGGAATTCACTCCTTACAGATGGGAGCGCAAAGTCACCTGGACACATCGTAACGTCAAGTGAAGGTCCGTTTGGGCATTCGAGTTGATGATGGGATGGTCCAAGTGTCCCATCCGCGCTACCTAGTCCGCATCTTAACCAGCCCCAAAGTTGACCACATCCAAACATGCCAGCCAGGGTCGCATGATGGAGATGAATGCATGGGAGACAAGCGGACGGCGATCAAAAGGCGAGCCGATAAATTGGTCGTCTGAATGGAGCATGACTAGCAAGCATGATGCCGGCATAGCACGTGACGAAGCTCGGGACCAGGGATCGGATATGAGCTCGAGGCCTCCCAGATTGTCGAAATGAGGCGCTACAGGTGGCTTACAGAGCTCGCGAAGACAGGAGCACACAAGCAGCATTGTTCATGCGACCGAATGCGCGGACAAGCTCCATCGGATCTGTGAAGCGCAGTCAAGGAGCACCTGGATGAGAGCAGACAGGGCAGGGCATCAACCGGGAATTTGGCTGTTGCGGTGGCTGGAGGAGTTCCGGCATGGATGCAGGCGGCACTGGGGGTGGCGGCCCGTTGCACGAAGGCCGCTCATGAGGTGCCAAGATGGGCGACGGCGGTCTCTTTGAAGGAGACTCGCCGTAGTGCACACGTGGTGGAACGTGGAGACAGGACCTTGGACTGGGAGCGCTGGAGGTGAGAAGGGTTTCGAGGTCATCACGTCGTCCGTCGTCCGTCGTCAGTCGTCAGTCGTCAGTCGTCAGTCGTCAGTCGTCCCTCGTCCGCCGTCTCTCGTCCCTCGTACCTTGGACCGCTCGCCCTGGCTGATCTCCCGCGATCGACAACTCATTCCAGTTGTCGACAGTCGGGCACGGGGTGCGTTGCCGCTTAAGAGTCGAGGTCATCGCGCCGTCGGGCCGTTTTCTCTCTAGCCCCATCCGCCCGGTCTCCTATCCATCCATCACACACATATGCTGCCATCGTATCGCGGGATTCCAGATGTCGTGTGGCAGCAGACTTGAGAGTAGTGTGGCAGTCCCGTCGTCAGTCCGGCATGCGAGGATCCGCGGTTCAGATGTTCGGTTTCAGAGCTGCAGCAGCGTCGCGGTGCCTGGCAGTGTCTGGCAGTGTCTGGCAGTGTCTGGCAGTGTCTGGCAGTGTCTGGCTGTGCCTGGATGTTCCAATTCTCGGCCTCTGCACCCACACACCACGGCGCGCCTGAGAGACCGGGGGTCCGCTGGAAAATGGAAGATGGAAGATGGAAGCCCACCACACCCATTGGCGCACCGTAACCGTAACCCGCCTGCAAACAGAAGACTGTGATCGCAGTCTCCGTGCCGCCTGCCTGCTAGCTCCCGCCCGCTAGAGGATCAAAGGCTCTCAGCCCTCAGCACTCAGCACCCCGGCACCCAGCACCCAGCACCCAGCACCCAGTACCCAGCACTCAGGAGGTCCAACGAAAGACCGGCGCCCCATCAGCCTCTCTTCTGATCCTCTCTCTCTCTCTCTCTCTCTCTCGTCTCGTCTCACATCCAAAGCATTGCTCGTCGCTCCACCAGCCCAGACAGACAGACCTTATCGATTTCTGACCTGTCGTGCCCTGTCCTCCTCCCCCCCCTCCCCGCGCCCACCGATTCAGCTCAGCACCGCGCTCTGTCTCTTCCATAAACTTATCATTCAATTCCACTCGCCGTGAAAATCGAGGCGACCGATCGGCACTGGGATTGCATAGCTCTCAGCTCGTCTCCCGTCCCTCTCCCCCGTCCTCGGTCTGCGCGCCTCTTCCTCTCTCTCTCTCTGCTGCCTCTGCTGCCTCTCTGCATCCATCCGGGTGCATGCGACCAGCGCTGCCTCTGCTGCAGCCAGACCACCTGCACTCTGCTGCCGTCATCGTCGAATCATGCGTCGTTAGCCCCCGGCTCGCGCGCCGCTCTCCTTTCGCTCCCTCCGTCTTTCTTCTGATTCCCACTCTCGTTAAATCTGCCACTCCCCTGCCGGCCATCGTCAGCCTCGAGCCCGCTGTGCGACCCTGCCGTCGCCGGCCCTCCGTGCTCGACCAGCCCGCGCCCGTAGACACCGCAATTGTAAGTCTCGTCGTCGACCCGTCCATTCTGCTGTCTGGCTGACGCGGCGAAGCTCTTTTAATACCGCCACCAGTCGTCCGCATTCCTCGCTCGCCGGAATGCATTCGCCGCGCTCCAGCCGGGCTCCCTCAATCAGCAGCGAGCGGTCCGCCAGTACAACCTCGGCTGCTCTGCCACCTGCCACTGTCAAGCCACCTCCCGCGTACATCGCCGTCGCCGCCGCATCGCAGATCGTCACCGACCATCACAATGCCCAGCTGCTCGATGAGCTCGACAGCGATGATGCCGAGCAGATCCTCCAGGTCGCCCGCTTCTCCGAAGAGGCGCTTGCCTTGCTCAATGCCTTCCTCGACTCGCTGCTGTATTCCATCCTCGCGACCGCTAGATCGCCGTCCATCTATGCCATTCGGCCAGCCGTGCTAGAGATTCTGCGACCTAGACTAGCCCGGGAGGCCATGGGTGCTGCGGACGAAGAACTTTCGGGTCTTTTGAGCGGCGGCGACGACGAGGATGAGTTTCCCAACGGCCAGGAGGAGTGGAATCTGGAAAGAATATGGAAGCGTACTCGCTTGCGAATCATGGTCTACACCAGACTCGGTGAGCTAGAAGACGAGGATGAGGAACGCTTTCTCTATGAACATGAAGACGAGGAAACCCTGGGCGCCCAGGACGTCGGCCTGGTTTCCTGGGCAGCTGCCATCTTCCTCACCTCGGTGATTGAGTACATCGCTGAACAGACCCTCATTGTAGCCGGCCAGGCAGCGTTCACCAGAGTATCCAGCAGGAGGAGACAGCATTCCAAAGATGTTGTCATCCTGGAAGATGATGATGTCACGGAGCAGCGCGTCATCGTCCAGGACTTCGACGTCGAGAAGGTAGCCTTGAACGCCGCTCTGGGTCGAATCTGGAGGACTTGGAAAAAGTCGATGAGGGGGGCTATCACGCCTCTTGGCACCACTCCCACAAGACGCTCTTTGTCGCGCGCTAACGGAAGTATCAGCGCACCCGTGCGCCGTTACAGCACAGGCAATGCGAACGAAACCCCAAGCGTGGCAGCTTTGGACGATGTCCCAGAAGTCGAGCATACCGAGTGGGACATTGCTGCCAATATAACACTTCCTATGAATGTCAACGATGTCGCCGAAATTGAGGTTCCAGGCTTGGCTAGAGATCCAGACGAAGGAGAAAGCGGATTTCAGACGCCTACTCCTCGGACCGCCCAGAGACCCGCTAGCTACATACTCCTCTCGCCGTCACGTGGCGAAGCGCCCCGATTATCGAGTACCAGATCTCGATCGATGCCTTCGCTCAAGCATGCAATCGCTGCCAAGCTGATTCCCCAGGAACCAGTTCCGGAGGTAGTATTAGAGTCGGTTTTTGTGACGCCGCCTGAATCCAGCCGCGCATCGTTTCAACAGATGCATGACAAGGCTACCGCAGATGCGCCACCGAAAATGGACTCTCGAGCAGAGGCTGCTGCTGCCACTGCCGCTTTGGCGGTGACTGCTGCGGCTGCGGCTGCTGACGATGATTCGTCTATTGCAGACACTTCGATCATGTCCACTGTTGATGAAGGCGTCGAAACCAAGGAATCACCTGGGAAGACCGTAAATGGAACAAAAGCGACGCGTACTGCAGAGACTCGAGGTAAGTGTTGATCTCGGCGCAGCCGCTGTTGATGTAGTGCTGACGATTGGAAGGTTCCACTTCCCGTGTAGACGCGCTGTCGCAAACTCCTGATTTAGCCAGAGGCTCCAGCGTCCTTGCAGAGGCCCATGATGAACTACCCAAAGCGGAAAGACTATCTCCATTGCCACAGGAATCGGAAGGCTCTCATGGGGATTATATCGGTATCGCAAGAACGTCCAACGAGCCCGTCCCATCGCCCATTCCCCCAGAGATTGCCGCAGACCTTGCAGCTGTGAAGGAGAAGCGAGCTTTCCGTCGCAGCTCGGCGTCCCCTCCTGTATCGAGGACTCGAGTCACCAGCAGCACCGACAAGACCGCAGCGACCAAGGTCATCATGCTTCCGGGCGAAGATCCATCATCTTCACGGCCTAGCTCCACCTCCTCGAAACAGACACCTCTGCAGCCGGTAGCAGAAAGCCGTGAAACTGAAGCAACCTCCAACCGTGCTTCCAAGGTCCGGTCGCTGACCGTCTCCACTGTCGCGTCCCAGACTGTACCAACAAGCCCCCCGTCCGCGTCCTCGACGCACACGCATGATAGCTCGTATACTCGACGTTCCAACGACAGTGGGGGAAGCTCTGGCCGCCAGCGTCTGCAGTCTGTGGACGTATACGGCCAGGAGCGGGCTGCAGTACAAAGAGTCAACTCTATTTCATCCGCGAGCACATCGATCCTGCATACGTCGCGTGGCTCCGAGTCCAGTATTACGCACCCCAAGGGGATAAGTGCACGTATGTCCGAGGAAGACCGTGCCCGCGAATTCGACTCGCAGGTGGCAGCTGCTGACACCGTGTACTACACGCTAACGCCTCAGAAAATGCGGGAGGCAAGTGGGGGCAGTCTGTCTGAGGGACGGCCAGAACATGCATCCAAGCCAAGCATTCCACGAGCAGAGTCGCCCAAGACAGTCGTCCCGCCTCAGACAGTCGTCCCGCCTCAGACAGTCGTCCCGCCTCAGACAGTCGTCCCGCCCAAGCCCACAACACAGGTTACGATCTTCCCGCGTGTCGTCTCAGCCGGCGCACCGCAAGCGGTTGCTGGCGCTATCTCTCCGAGGTCATCCGTTAGTAGCCCGACTACCAAGCGCAGCCTGGCCGAGCAGAGCTTCTACGATGATGGCGACTTCTTCGCCCAGGATCGGAAAACACCTCGGCCCTCCCGGATCAACGAATCCAACGGATATTACAGGACCAAATTAATGCCGAAGGAGCCACGGGTGCAAACTGATCCGACCTTTGATTTGCGCGATTTCCTTTTGTCGACCACTCCTGCTCCTGGCGGGCTGCAGAACCACTTGCCAATTGAAACAACGTTGTCGAAGAGTCCATCAGTCGCGAGCGGTCATTCACGCCTTACGTCAAACCTGTCGCCCAAGACTTCCGTTTCAGGGCCGCGATCACCGATCCGCGGCAGCCCTGCTTCGCCAACAACAAAGGACATCTCGGGGTTGAGAGCATCTAAGAAGCACCTGGAACCTCGCAGCCCAGCTGGGCTTAGCCATCTCGATACCGACCTCATCGACCTAATCCGTCAAGGACCGCCGGGCGGTCCTGATTCCCGCATACCACGCAGCGTTGCTCCCTTCCGCGATACCATGGACTCGGATCAGATGGACATGTATTCGAGCGCCGTGCCCTCAGTGACCTCGGATCACACGACTAATTCGCGTAGTGGCCTATTGCCTACTTCAGCTCCGAGTCACGCTACTTATGGCACTGAGCCCAGCCTTGCCAGTAGTCTAGCCAATTCCGAACCCATGGTCGTCAAAAACCGACCCAAGAAGCGTGTTGACCCCTACGCGATACCTTCCGACGACGAGGACGAGGACGAAGAAGAAGAAGAGGATGACCTGCTCACTGCTCTCCCCGGCGGCACTCTCCCCAGACGCCCAAGCAAACCAGCCGGTGGTCTTCAAAGTATGGCAGATTTCTTGAACAGCGAACCACCCCCATCAGCCGGCGCCGCGCCGCCCGTTCAGCCCTTCATCCTCAGCGAAAGCACACTGAACTCAATGAACGCTCGTAACAACGGTGGTGCTCGGAAACTCTCATCTGCGAGTAGTTCCGTCCGCAGCGGAGGCACCCCCGTCGGTCTTGGAAGCCCGGCCATCACCACGACCTCAATCAGCGGTGGTCCTGGTGGCTCAAAAAGGTCCACGAGACGACCGGCGAGCGCTCGGGATGCTCGTCTTGAGGAACGCGAGGAAAGGGTGGGTATAAATGATTTGGCGGACTTCTTGAAGAACTCTGGGCCGCCACCCTCCGCGTCGGCACCCGTGCAGCCGTTTGTGAAGGTGGGCAAAGAAAGCGACACGAAGGGTCGTTCCTTTTCCAAATTTTGGCGGCGCTAGGTTCGGACCGAGAAGAAAGCCATTCGCTGGCTTCAAATCGCATAGGAAAATGGCAGAAGGGGTTCAGTGTTCAGACAGGAGCGGAAGGCACTGGTGACGAATGGCAGCACATCTCGCCATCCTTCAACCCCGATTTTTCTTTTTTTTTTTTTCCCTCGGCATCACGCTTTGCTCCATTTTCCTTACTGTTGTGGCATGTATTCCTGGTCTTTATACCCCATTGTCCACTGCAACCTCTCCCATAAGAGGCAAGCCGGGGATGTTCCTACATGGTGGTGGCATTTTTGCTGCAGCTTCTAGAGGGGGCAGCTGCCCATTTCTTACCCTGTTCGGATTCTTGACTGCTTTCATCACTCCAATGCTCTGGCCAGCCCGCTGCACTCACGATGCTTCTGGTCCGGCTCGAACTTGGACACGTTCACGATCATGATTTCGTCTACACCTCCCCCCTATTTGCGGTCGTTCTTATCATCGCTGCCTGCCTCCAAACCACTCCCTTTCCACCTGCGTGTCCAACACCGCCGCTTGTCGCCGCCTTCTTGTTTCCTTTCGGTCGCCTCGCATCGTCGCGCCCTGTGCGCCGACGCATTCGGAATCTGCATCCAGCCATCCGGAACGCCCAGCGTCTCCGCCTGCCTACCTACCGCCAATCCTTCTTTGGCCTTTTCTTTTTCTTCTCTCTTCGTATCTGAAGTGCTAGCTACCTTCTCCTTGCGCGCCAGGCCTGCTGCTCTCGCTCTTCGCGGCTGCAAAAGGGTCCATGTATATAAGTTGACACAGTTGACAGCTACCGATAATATGGACGGCATTTGAATGATCGCTTTGTCCTGACATCGCAGCCGGCGCGCCGAGTGTTCTGGCCGTCGTGAAAGCATCAGATGGACACGCAGGCACGCTTGAAGTTGAACTAGTTGGCGAGCAGAGAAGGGGAGATTCTTCAACTGGCGTTTGGTCTAGCTGGCGATGCGATCACAGTAGCCGCCCCGAGCTCAAGGGTCTTGCTTCAGCCTCCCAACCGCTCCAACCGTGTCCCTCCCCCTCGGCATTCTGGCCGGAACGAATCCCCTTCAACATGCGCTCCGTGCTCTTCGCAACACCATTCCCTCAAGCCTTGGCCTGCTGGTTCCCCTTCAACCTCCTCAGCGCCTCCTCGGATTCCTGCACCCCGTCGTCGAAGCCAATCGCCTTGGCCAGACTCGCCGACTCCTGGTACCGCTTCCGGGCCTGGGCGAGGTTGCCTCTCGTCTCCGCCATCTTGCCCAGGTTGTGCGTGGCGACTACGCAGCCGGTGTCGCACTCTGGGTCGCGGCCGGGCGGGGCTATGGAAGCGGCGAGGGTGAGGGCTTTGGTGGCCCATTGCTCGGCTTGATCTGTGAGGACGGCGCGGGTGGGTGGGGCTGGCGTGTTTGCTGCGGCGGGGGCTGGGGACGGAGGCGGGGCTTGTTGGGACAGCGATGTGGCGATGTTGTTCACTGTGGGAGGGAGAAGGTCAGTTTTGGTGCTGGGCGTGACGACGCGGAGCTGGTGGGGACTTACTGAGGATCACCGAATGGCAGGATTTGGGGGGGCAGTGGGAGAGCGCTTGGAGGAGGAGTGGAGTGGCGAGATAGTGCTCGTCCCGTTGCACATAATGGGACGCCAGCGCTGCGGATGAGTTGTTAGTTTGCCCGTGGTGGTGTGCTGCTTTCACCAGGCGAGCCGGCTTGCTTACCTTCCATGCTCGCCCCCATCTGCTCATCGTTGATCCATTCTCCCTCGCCCTCCTTGACACCCTCCTTTTCCCTCCTCGCCTTCTCCTTCAACACGGTCGTTACGGCCCATACAAGAGCCTCCTCGGCCTTGTCCGGCTTCTTGACGTACGAGTTCGTGTACAGGTCGCCCAATTTGACACTGATGCCAATCGTCTTACCCAACACCCTCGTCCTCTGCCCGTCATTCCAGTGCTTATCGCCCACCACGTCAACCCAGAGCAAGCAGTCGCGCTTGACGATCTCCAGCACGTCGATGGCGCGCTGGTAGTCCTGCAACTGCTCGAAGAAGGACGCGAGCTGGAACTTGATGCCCAGAATCTCGTCGCTGAACGGGTCCATGCCCATCTGGTCGGCGACCTCGAGCGCCTCCCTGTAATGCTTGATCACCTCCTTGGGCTTCAGCGACCGCTCCTGGCTGAAGTACAGCGCGCGTCGCAGCTTCTTGGCCACCTCCTCCGGGTAGGCGTGGAAGGCGCCGAGGATGTAGTTGTTGTAGAAGAAGGGCGCGTACAGGTGCACGCCGAAGCCGAAGAGGACGCTGGGAGATGGGGCGTGTAAGCTCTCGCGCTCAGTTGCGAGGAAGGGCTGCGAGGACGAGCCTTACAGGACGACTGCCGCGGTCGTGGAGAACGGGTACTGCTTGAACAGCTTCTTGGCTCCTGCGTATCCCTTGAACCCGCTGAACATGGACGCATGCCGTCTTCCTGCGCCGGGGAATCGAGGCGCGTCGGGTCCTGGTCTCTTGGAGAAGTTGCCGAACGTACGAGTCCCGGCATTGGGGCGGGCTGTGGGCATTGCGACGCATCTGGAGCTTCGCACGGAGGCTCTGTGGCACGCCCTTGCGAACATACTGGGCGGCGATGGTGCAGATGCGAATATGCGATGGTGGTGGATGTGGAGAGGGTACGTTCAAGCACCTCAATTCGCTAACTTACCTAACGTTAGTGGCGCTTGACGTGTAGGGCTGAGTCGTGCTCTCGATGAGATCATGAACACCCAAGCTCCCAAGAGCTTCACGTTTCTTTGACCGGCAACCAGCAGCTCAACAGCAACGCAGATACCGCTCATATTGCGACGCAAATGTGCGGGCGATACGCACATTTCCTGGCAAGCATTTGATACGTGTCAAATCTGCATATGCTAAATAATTCCAGCGCCCTGCAGAGGTCCGCCAACAGCTCGAGCAGTCGCACATGCCATGCGAGGAAGCTCCGAACGACGACGATGTACGACAGACCTACAACTTCGCGCCCGGCAGCCATGGATTAGTTTACCGCGCTGATGTGCCTGATTCCAGGGCTGGGACCCAGCATCGCGAGGATGATGGGAAGACAGAGGGGGAAGGCGAAGAACTGTCGGAAGCTGCGATTGACACTCAAGGCTCACCTGCAACCTCGTACAAGTTGCAAGCGATGAAATGGGGTAAATGATGATGTTGTCGTGTGAAGAGTATCTTCGATGACTGAGCTACTTAGGATTGGTACCATTCTGGACTAAAAGGAAACCCGACTATGGCTCTACGATGAAGACGATCAATTGCCGAGATGACTCTCTTATTGAGAGTCGGGGCATGTGGAATACGATGAAGCACAAGAAGCGCTGCATTGTCGTGTGCCAGGGATTCTACGAGTGGCTGAAGAAAAATGGCGGCAAAGAGAAGATGCCGCATTTCGTGAAGCGCAAAGACGGACAGCTGATGTGCTTTGCCGGGCTATGGGATTGTGTCAAGCTCGAGGGTATGCTCTGGAAGGATTGATGAGTTGGATCGCGCGACTAACCTATGAGAAGATTCCGAGGAGAAGCTGTACACCTATACCATAATCACGACCAATTCCAATAAGCAGCTGGGTTTCCTGCATGACCGCATGCCCGTGATACTTGACAACGGCTCGGAAGAGCTTTGCACCTGGTTGGATCCAAGCAGAACTGAATGGAACAAGGAACTGCAGTCATTGCTTAAACCGTACGGCGGAGAGCTCGAATGCTACCCAGTCAGCAAGGATGTCGGCAAGGTTGGCAATAGTGAGCTTGGGTGTCTCAGATGGAAGCGAGCACATGCACTGATATGGGCACACAGACTCGCCGACATTTATCGTGCCCATCGACAGTGCGGAGAACAAGAACAACATTGCCAATTTCTTTGGAAAGCAGAAAAAGGCAGCCAGGAACAAGGGAGTAGAGAGACAGGTGATCAAAGATGAGGAGGAAATTGAGAGCAAGGGTGTGGAAGTTGAGGATGAGGCTGATGAGCAGCGGACGAGCTGGCGGCGCGAAGGGACGGAAGATAATGCACCACTCCCAGTGGCCGATGAGAGGGGAGAGCGGCGCGGTATCAAACGAGAAGGCGGACTGGTTGAGGAGACAGACACGGGGCAGAAGGAGAGCGAGCACAAGGCGCACAAGAAGTCAAGCGACGGCAACGACAATCCCACCGGTAAGGCCATCCCGAAGGCAGCGGCAGCATCGACGAAAAGGAAGAGGAGCGCGACGACCAACGAGCGAGCGGGCAGGAAGAGCGCGGTCAAAGCGGCGGACGGGAACAGGAAGATAACGGCGTTCCTGGGGAGGTGAGGAGGAGAGTTGGGCGGTGTCGAGGTGGTGGAGGTGGCGGAGGTGGTGGGGGTGGTGAAGGTGGTGGATGGGCTGGGCAGGACAGCAAGGGCAGAGGGCGGTGGGAAGGTTGGAAGGTTGGAAGGTTGGAAGTATCTGGAGTGTCAGGGTAGGATGGCGGTTGAATGTGGTGGTGCTGGTGGTGGAGGAGGAGGAGGAGGAGGTGGTTGTGGTGGAGGGTGGGACAAAAGTCAAGGCAGGTGTGGCAGGGAGCGGCCTCGGTGGTGTTGTTTGGGTGGGGGAGAGGAGGGGCGTCGGGGGGG